>CAEGAD010058918.1:0-21639 GCA_903067055.1 Poeciliopsis paucimaculata
CACCGCCCGGTTCTACACCACCCGGTTCTACACAATACGGTTCTACCCCACCTGGTTCTACACCGCCCGGTTCTACATCACCCGGTTCTACACCACCTGGTTCTACACCGCCTGGTTCTACACCACCTGGTTCTACACCATCTGGTTCTACACCGCCTGGTTCTACACCACCCGGTTCTACACCACCCGGTTCTACATCACCTGGTTCTACATCACCCGGTTCTACATCACCTGGTTCTACACCGCCCGGTTCTACACCGTCCGGTTCTACACCGCCCGGTTCTATACCATCTGGTTCTACACCGCCTGGTTCTACCCCGCCCGGTTCTACACCACCCGGTTCTACACCACCTGGTTCTACACCGCCTGGTTCTACACCACCCGCTTCTACACCGCCTGGTTCTACACCACCCGCTTCTACACCGCCTGGTTCTACACCATATAGTTCTACACCACCCGGTTCTACACCACCTGGTTCTACTCCGCCTGGTTCTACACCACCCGGTTCTACACCGCCTGGTTCTACACCATATAGTTCTACACCACCCGGTTCTACACCGCCTGGATCTACACCGCCTGGTTCTACACCACCCGGTTCTACATCACCTGGTTCTATACCACCTGGTTCTACACCGCCTGGGTCTACACCATATAGTTCTACACCACCCGGTTCTACACCACCCGGTTCTACACCATATAGTTCTACACCACCCAGGAGACATTTCCCTGAAAGTGAGTCAAGGTTTGATCAGATTAAAGTTAAACCTGATTTCTTCTGACCAGAAGTTTGTCTGAGTGACAAGGCAGCAGCCATTCTGCAGAGCGACTGGCATTTTTCACAATACTTTCCTTTTTCAGCTCCTTTCCCAAGTAGATGAAAGCGTAAGAGGCCCAGCATGTCTGATTCTGCTGGGAGAAGCCACAATGCAGAGAGTCTCAGCTCTGACTGAGTCATTGTGGGGAAGCAAATGAGTCCAGAGTGAGGTGTACAATGTGTCTCCTTTGGCGAAACTACACAGACCACAGGGAAGGAGGCAGACTAAGAATGTCACTTTTCTCTCGAAGCAAAGTCCTAAATCCGTTTAATAAACTTCAGCTATTGCATAAGTACCTGAGGCTAAGGTCTGCATTTAACATTTAAAGACAATCACCAAAAACATTATTTATTTTGTAGTTAATCCAGCCTCACAGTGTTTGCAGCTGCTGATATATTTTCCTCAGAGACGTAAGAATGCCACTGAGCATCCCACTAATTAGACTGTAGAACATTCACCCTGCTGATGTGGGACTCTGCCTGCAGCACGGCTGTATTATTCATCTCTCCAAGCTAAGAAACGCCACGCGATTCGGTCACAAATCGTTCAGGACAATTTACATGTTTCTGTTTCAGATTTTAACCAAATGATCAGGATTCAACAAAAGCAGAGGTGTTTTCATTTTACAAGCTTTTTTAAAACTAAAGAAAGGACAGACGGATGCTGGATGTGTTTCTCCACCTGAGCAGAGCCCAGGGACGTCTGCAGATCGGACAGATGATTCGATTTGCCCTGTAGCAGCTGTAGATAATTAAATATTGAGACACACTGTCAAACACCGTCTTCCCCGTGCTGCTCAGTTGGACAAAGCGCTCCTGACATGCACACAGCGCTGGAATATCAATGGACACCTGCATCCCTTGGTGCCAGGTAAGATATGCTGCAGTGTTCATGCACAGATAAGGACCAACTTATTTTTGCTGCATTGTACCAAAGAATTTTATTTTTCTGTGTAAACAGAGAGATGGAGAAGGAATAGGAACTAGGATTCAGGATTCAGTGTGTATTTATAGGCCTGACATGATAAATTGTTCCAGAAGTTATTGCAGTAAATATTGTTTTCTTGAGATCATTTTCAAGTAATATAAACGCAGTATTATCGTTATGTTGACTAACATGGACTTACTCTATTTAATATGGAAACACTAGTGTTTTAGCTAAAATGAGCTAAAATGCTAAGGTTAGCTTAAATGCTGTCAGTAGCACATGGGATATCACTAGCATGTTGGCATACTAGCATGCTGGCCTACTAGCAAGTTGGTCTACACTAGCATGTTGGCCTACTAGCATGTTTGTCTACTAGCATGTAGACCTACTAGCATGCTGGCCTACATTAGCAGTTGGTCTACACTAGCATGCTGGCCTAACTAGCATGTTGTTCAACTAGCATTTAGACCTGCTAGCATGCTGGTCTACTAGCATGTTGGTCTACCAGCATTTAGACCTGCTAGCATGTTGGCCTACTAGCATGCTGGCCTACTAGCAAGTTGGTCTACACTAGCATGTTGGCCTACTGGCATGTTTGTCTACTAGCATGTAGACCTACTAGCATGCTGGTCTACACTAGCATGTTGGTTTACACTAGCATGCTGGCCTACATTAGCATGTTGGTCTACACTAGCATGCTGGCCTAACTAGCATGTTGTTCTACTAGCATTTAGACCTGCTAGCATGCTGGTCTACTAGCATGTTGGTCTACTAGCATTTAGACCTGCTAGCATGCTGGTCTACACTAGCATGTTGGCCTACTAACATGTTGGCCTAACTAGCATGCTGGCCTCCTAGCATGTTGGTCTATACTAGCATGCTGGCCTAACTAGCATGTTGTTCTACTAGCATTTAGACCTGCTAGCATGCTGGCCTACATTAGCATGTTGGTCTACACTAGCATGCTGGCCTAACTAGCATGTTGTTCTACTAGCATTTAGACCTGCTAGCATGCTGGTCTACTAGCATGTTGGTCTACTAGCATTTAGACCTGCTAGCATGCTGGTCTACACTAGCATGTTGGCCTACTAACATGTTGGCCTAACTAGCATGCTGGCCTCCTAGCATGTTGGTCTATACTAGCATGCTGGCCTAACTAGCATGTTGTTCTACTAGCATTTAGACCTGCTAGCATGCTGGTCTACTAGCATGCTGGTCTACTAGCATGTTGGTCTACTAGCATTTAGACCTGCTAGCATGTTAGTCTACTAGCATGCTGGCCTAACTAGCATGTTGACCTAGCATGTTGACCTAGCATGCTGGCCTAACTAGCATGTTGGTCTACACTAGCATGCTGGCCTAACTAGCATGTTGTTCTACTAGCATTTAGACCTGCTAGCATGTTGGTCTACTAGCATGTTGTTCTACTATCATTTAGACCTGCTAGCATGCTGGTCTACTAGCATTTAGACCTGCTAGCATGTTAGTCTACTAGCATGCTGGCCTAACTAGCATGTTGACCTAGCATGTTGGCCTAACTAGCATGCTGGCCTCACTAAGACTCCAGCTATCTGCATGTGGGTTAAGCTGTTAGCAGCTGTCTGGCTCTCCTGGCAGCAGGTGGAGGCGCCTGATGGAGCCGTCAGCCGACATCATGTCTTCAGGCACACCGACTGATTGCTGTATTCGGGAAACGACGGCCATCACAACCATTCAGCCCAGGAACTTACTTATGATCCTTGCAGCCAGAGCTAATGA
The DNA here is from genome assembly GCA_903067055.1 of Poeciliopsis paucimaculata. Lineage (NCBI taxonomy): Eukaryota > Metazoa > Chordata > Actinopteri > Cyprinodontiformes > Poeciliidae > Poeciliopsis > Poeciliopsis paucimaculata. The sequence continues at coordinate 3,501 of CAEGAD010058918.1, forward strand.
ATTACAGCTTTAGGTTTTATGGGCAGAGCGGAAACTGCAGCACCAGGAGCTGGAAAGGCCTCATAAGCAGCAGTCGAGGCCAGATGCTCTTTACATTTTCCTTCATTTGCATCTTCCTCGATCAATAATCCCGGGACGGCGAGACAAACATCAGGCCGAGAGAAAAGTGGAGTCAGCACATTTCAACATGAGACCCGACAAGAACAATCAATCAGCCTGGAATACTTTCTGTTTCTGTGTTTATTGATCTTTGGCTGTGTGTTACTGCATTAGTATTATGATGCCATTACCATTATACCCCATAAAAGTGATCAAAACTACAATGCTAACATTTATCATTTATCGTAAATTTTATTTTCGTGACAGGCCTGCGCACTACCTGACGGCAGAAACTCTCACTAGTTGCCATGGTTACCTGCAATTACCTGGCTGTTTTGCGCTTACTAAAACAAGTTGTCAGTGTACTGCTACCGTTTATCACATCGTTGACATCAGTGACCCACTAATGACCCAAACGCATTGCATGCTGGGTACTGGATAAATGGTGAGAGAAAAAACATCCCAAACTTAACGACAGGATATTATATCAATATTAAAACTATTTCATTCACAGTAAGACCATCAGAGACATGTTGAGTGTTTTCCTAAAGCAAAATTTTATTAAAATAAAGAACTCAAATTTAGCCTGAAAAGGACAAATAAAATACAATCATTTTTTCCTATTGTGTCATAATTAGTGAAAAATAAACATGCAGCTGTAGCCATGAAGGCAGGAAATAAACCAAGCCAGTTAAAAATGAACTGGGCCGCTCACTGTGCTAAAATGATTTTATTAGCCTAATTATAAATAGCTTAAATAGTTGGACTGACATATTCTTGCTTGATTTATGCAGGCAACATGTGCAGCAGTGAGCGCTGACGTCCTCTGATGATCCACCTATAGATGATTCACAATAACTGTTTAATTATAAACTTATAGTAAAGTTTTTAATGTGATCTGGGTAAAACGTTATGAGCAGATTCTGTCCCATCTGATGTGTCTAAGTTTCTTAGCATCTCCACAGCCTCCCACTTCCTGTTTAAATAACAATCTGCCTCTATGGAAGAACAACTGTGCCAAACCAAACAGGACAAGCTTAAAGGTTTAGAAAATGGTGCTAACATTGTTAGCTGTTAGCTTCTACCAGGTCCAACTAATCTGATGATCAAGATAAATAAAATTACAGCAGTTCAGGGATTAATGACTTTAAACACAACCTTGCTTCAAAGATCTTGAAATATCACTTTCAGCATCTATTTTTATGAAATCTATAATTCTGGGTAAATCTGATGCCTTCTTTCCTTTGTTTATGTTTTCAATTCTCCAACTATAAACTGCTCTTCAAGAGTTATGAATTATTTTAATAAATATGTAACAAACTTTTATCTTTTTAGAGTCATAACTGATAATTTAAGGATGAACAGGGAAAATATTTGATCCACATAAAACACTAGAAAAAAATAAGAAAGCTCCAAATTACCTCTAAGGGGACAAATGCATTTTATTTTTTAGTTCTCTGAGAAAACATGGGCTGATTTTGGCTGCAGGTGACAAAATGAGCAGAAGAATAAAAGCTAAAGTTAAATATGTAGAGGCAGCAGAACCTTGTATGGGAATGCTGAGCTTCAGCAGCACATGCAAACAGCTAGCAAGTGGCATGTCAAAGCCCGACAGGAATCCCTTCTCCACTCAGTGGGTTGCCCACCTCAGAGGACTGAAAAGCCTTCATCTTCTGAAATAATGAATTTCTGATGCAGCCTCAGGAAAACTACGACAATTAAGTAGCTAGAAAAGCAAAGAGAGAAAAAAATGAGCTTCTTGGTCAGGCAGTTTGTGAAACTTTGGAAATTGAGGCTTTAAATTAATTTTAACTGGTTAGAATTAAACCCTGAAGGAGGAGAAACTATTGACTTCATCAACGAGTTGCATCGGATTAGTTATGTAAAAACAGCAACAAACCAGGAAGATCTGGATGAAAATAAAAGTAATTGTCTGAGCAAGCTTCACAAATTGTGATGGTTAAATCTGCAGCCTTGTGATTTATAGTGTTATGCATTCACTGAAAAGGTTTGGCGGATCGGGCTGGAGGTTCTGGTGTCGTTCAATCAAACTGAAAAACTGCAGCAGCCAAAACTGCAGAAGTTAAAGCTGGTTATGACAGAAATGTGTCGAAATAAACAATCGCACAATAAATTAAATGGAGCTCAATAATTTCCATTTGCATTATTTATAATTTTTCTCTTTTCTCTCTTTCTACCAAAAACTGGATAGTAAAAGTTTTCAGTCTGCTGATTTGGCCTCAACTAGCCTGTTTTTCAAAAAAAGCCTTTTTTCGAATGAAACAATGAAATTATGTTTTATTGTTTCATAATTGTTATGAAATAATTATGAAGTTGTTTCATGACTTCATAATTTGTTGTTGTTTTGTTTATTTTGGATTTTTAAAATGTTAAATATTCATGAGAATTTAAAGTTCCTTAATCTTTGAGAATCTGTTCTTGCGTTATTATTAGGCCATTATCATTATCATTACTTGAAAATGGACTCACAATAACAATATCAGCGTTTATCGCCGCGACTTCTGGGACAATTTGTTGTTTCACAACATGTGAAATGTGACGATGTGCATCAGGACCTGAATTGGAGACACTAACTTGAGACACAAAATGAAAAACCTCTAATCTAAAGGTGACTTGGGGAAAAACATCCCAGTTTCACTGCAAATGGAGCTGAAGATCCAAAGTCACTGGTGAAAAGGCCAACAATGGGAACATCAGCGTCAGAAACGGAGCAGTGGTCAGATGAATCACCTCATCATTACATGGACGCTTTAACTGGGGAACATTAGGAGAAGGAAATGTAATGTTACTGTGACAGCTAGCTAAGCATTGTTGCAGATAATGTGATGCATCTCAGGAATAATTCACACAAAACAAAAATGGTTCAGGCAAGATTTGAGGAGCAAACTGAGAGTGAAGTGTTCAATATTCCCCAAATCCTAAAGCATCTGCAGGATGTGCTGAACAATTAGTCTCGATTGGACTGCACCTCACAACCAACATGACCTGAGGGATCTATGGAGCACATGTTTGATCGGTCAGAGCAGTTTTGTCAGCTCGGAGATAAACCACCTCAAATTGACAAGATTCAGCCTAATAAAACTTCTCCAATTTCTTTAGTGCACTTTGCTTCACAACCCTCTCAAACCTGCAGGATCCATTGCAGCGTGACGTCACAAGATCCCAGCTTCCTGCTGGAGGGCAAGAAGCTGCTCGCTAACTGACTAGCATTGGTTTTAGCTGTTATCAACATAATGCACAAAATCTACATATCATAAAAGAAAAACAGACGAGGTGCTTTGCTACTAATGGTCAACACTACAGCAACTATATAAGGTCAGGAAAAAGTTTTCATTTTAAAAAATAGCAAAGGAGAGGGAAGTAGCCCAGCTATGCTAGCTTGACTATGAGAACCCCAACATGTAGATGTGCTGTGGAATTCTCCATGTTTAGGTTCAGATGAAAATTTTTAAAAAGGCAATTTAACACAAACACTGATAGATTATCAGTACAGCAGGAGTTTAAATTAGCTAATTTACCACCGCTGTGTTAGCTTAGCTGTTAGCAGCAGTAGCTAATGTACCACAGCGATCACTTCTCAATAATAATCACAAAATAAACATCAAGCCTGAAATCATAAAACTGTAAAAGACTAGATGATCTGCTCTGTGTGGGAACAGTTTTCATTTAGTTCATGGTTCATGTTGCTACTTGGTGCTAGCATGGTGCTAGCATGGTGAACCTTTTAAGTGTTCAGTGAGTGAAGATGTGTATAACATTTGTCTAGTATTTTATGTAACAACTCAGTGCTTTAAATCCCAGTTGTTTTGTCCTGAAGAAGCTTCCATTTCACATCTGTTTTCATAGCAACATTTGCACAACAAATGCAAAATATGGAACCATAAAGCTGACGAAAAAAGCTCCAACATTCCTCCTTTCACTTTTCTACATTTATGCATGTGTGTGTAGTCGTAACGTCCTTTTATTGATCTCACTTTATTTGCGGCATAATTCAAACCAGCGGTCCGGTAGAAAAGGTCCGCTCATCCTGCCTCCCTCATATTTACATACTTTTACCAACACAGCAAAGGATTAAATAAGATCTCAACTGTTTTTCAGAAGCAGCTGAACGTGAGTGTTGGGAGGTAAATAAACCTCCTCTGGGACTGTGATGGAGAAAAGATGGAACATCCCTCTTGTGCTCATACTCTAAAACTTCAAAGACTGAATTAAAATTTCATCTGTTTGTCTCCAGATGCAACAGTGAGACAAAAAGGAAAAGCTGAATTCTTGCTCTAGCATGTAAACAGCTGTTTCTTTTCATGAAAAATGCAGAATTTTCATAGCTGAGGAAGCTCATTGTTCCAACTCACTGCTCTTCGTCTCTTCATTATCAACAACATCTTAATCCCATTGATCCATCTTCAGCCTCGTTTTGCTTCCTCCATTTATCTCTATATTTATACACCTCTCTACAACACATAGAGCATTTCTGCTGACACCACAGCAGCGCCTCCCTCGCTGCGGGACTCAGGGAAAACAGAGACCGACGAGACGCGATGGCCTTGCTCCTTCAGCAGAGATGACTAATAACCCCTGCAGGGCAGAGGCCTGCAGAGCCGCGGCGCGGCGGTTCCTCTGCTGGGTGGGCTTTGCTGCTGCGCTGCACACTGACAGCTTTGTGCACAAAGTATTTTATGTCCATTTGGAGGGAGGGAGCCTCCCTGGCGAGAACAGGTTCCTATCAAAGAGTGCTTACTCAGATATTGGAGTTTTACGCCACTCAAAGAGGACAGGGCGGTTATGCTTCAGTGATTACACGTTATTTTGACTTTACTTGCATTCTGTGAAAAAAAAAATGAGAAGATAAAACTTTATGAGACAGGAGTTCCTTCAAGACAATTTGTCAGAGAAAATATTTATGTAGCATATGAGTTCATTTTTTACAGTACGGAGCCCCATAGCAGACATGGGGGGAAAATTATGTTCCCTCGCAATAATTTAGCAAAAATCTCGTCATCTATTTAGTTTACAGTCGCAAAAATTCATCTAAAATTACACATTTAAAGAGAATCAGTGAGAATATGTTAACGCTGATGTAACGAACTGATTAAAAATGGATTTCTTCCTGTATGTTTATGTCTGTCTGTGTGAGGTTGAGATGGACGTGCAGATTGGAGGGTTCGGGTTCGAGTCCCTTCAAACCATCCAGACTACAGCACAAAAATACACAAACTATCAGACACACAGGACATCATCATAACAACTCAACAGAAACTTTCTGTTTCTATCTTAGTAGGGATGAAGGAGATGGAGAGCCTGTGTTTTATATCCTGAAGATATAAAACTTCAGATTTTTCACAAACGAGATATTAGCATACACGGAAAAACCATATAAAGCAGAACGTTTGGTGGCCACCATAGAAAAACATTCAGTACTCAATCATGACGCATGAACTGTTCAGTAAATCCTCCGTAAAATGGTTCCCCCTAGAGGACTGGAGGATTCTTTCCTTTTACGTTAAAAGTGTTTCGTTCCCTCGCTGTGACGCGTCGGTCAGTTCATGCAGCAATACTGAAAATCCTTCTTGTTCCATGTATGACTGTGAGATATCTGAAGTTTTAAACCTTTTCTTCAGGATAGAAATGGACCACAAACTTGTGTGCAAAAGTAGGCGGGGTTTGTGGCTCCAACGCCTGATTGGCTGACGGATGATGACAGCTAGAAACATTAATCTGAATTATGAACATAATCTCACGTTTACATCCGTCGCTGCTGACTTATCACATGAACAAACTTTACCATTTTTAACTTGGCCTTGAATGGAAACAGCACTTGCAAAATTGTGTTTTTTCAACATTATTAGGATACAGATGCTTATTTATGTACATTTGTAATGGAGACGCAGCTCTGCAGGGAGCAACTGCAACAGTTTCTCCTCCCACTGTGGACCAATCAGACAACAGGACGGATTATTTCCTGCTTTACTTTACGATCATCCAAACAGCAGCTGGATCTAATATTCCCACATCCTGATGATAAAGGATGGCTCTGCTGTTTACTTTCTGTTACTTTCCTGGCCCAACAGAAAACCCGACTCCTCTCCACCTGTTTTCAGGTCGAATGCACAACAACAGGAACCCAGACAGACAGTCTGCTGTACTGAGGAGAAGGACAAGCCGAGCCGCCGTGTTCGGTCACACTGACTGCATCCGCTTGTCCTTCCACAACCACAAACTTTTCATCGGCGTCCTAAGAGGAATTTTCCTCTCGCTTTGAGTTCACCTGAGAACAGGTGAGTCTTCTGAAGTGAATGTAAAACATGGCGCTTCGTTTCAGGATGAGGAAACCGCAGACAGGCTGACGTTTCTCTCACTGCGCGACGTTTTCCTGACGCTGGAATCCAGATATTTGACTCACAGTCATGAAAATACACTGTAAAAACACAAAATCCTACCAATCCTTTGGTCTACACTGTAGAGCAAATACCTGAGCAGACTTGGAATAAGAAAACTAACTTACAGGTCACTTTTCAGCAACATTGTCTTGAGTTAATAATTTCTTAATAATGGAGAAAAAGTACTTAGTCTAATTAAAGATTATTTGATTTATAACAAGGGAAACATGTTATTGCAAGTTAAATAATCTGCAAGTGGAAAAAGTATTTTGTAACAATATGAAGGAATTATTGACTCAAACTTTTATATGTTGCTGAAAAGTTACTTGTCAGTCAGTTTTGATACTTGGTAAGATTTGCAGTGCACTTGCTAAATGTATTGTAAAGAATGGTTTTGTCCTTAGAAAAGCCTTTTCTCATCATAATTTATTAATAATGGCTTAATTGTTAAATCTTTCAATGAAAACACTTGTAAGGGCAGCATTGGTTCACAGTTTTACTTCACTTTTGATGTTTAATCTTTAATAAAATGCAGGCTTGGGAATCAGTTCCACATTTCACTGGTGACACAAATAAAAGTTTGGGGTTAAATTGGATATAAAGTTTTGCAGTGCATTGTATTTTTTAAAACCAAACCGATTTAGAGACAAGAACAGAGAAGTGCGGTCCGTGTTCTGCAGGAGGAGCTGCAGCTGCTGTTTGTCAACTTGCTTTAAATCTGTTGAATAAATTAACGAGCAGCTTTAAGCTAAATCTGTCTGTAAACAGCTTGAGAACCGAGTCAACAGCCTTTATGTCGCAAAGACCAAAAATAAACTGCTGGAGGTTTAAAAGTTGGCAAACATCAGAGGAGAGAAGAGAAACCAGAAATTATAATCAAGTCAGAGTAGAAATACTTCAACATGTTTCTCCTCAAGGAAAAGAGGAAAATCTACTCCAGGATCATCATTTAATATCTTAAAATGACATCAGACAGACCAAAACATAAAGTTAGCTGGAAATGTTGGTATTTTAAGGTCCGAAGTAGCATTAATTCAGGTAAGTAACAAAAAATAACAAAAATCATTTTCTGTCAATAAAAAACTTCAGAAACTTTAACAGAAGCTTTAAGTTTCTGAGTCTGTCTCTGGTTAAAACATGTTTGATTTTTATTCAGTGGGAAGAAAATACAGACATTTTACTAAAATATTTTATATTAAAATTACTCAAGTAAAAAGTACAGTATAGTAAAAACAATCCTAAAAGTACAAATCTTCAAAAAAGTTAGTCTAGTGAAGAAAAAGTGAGAATCCTTCAAGGTTTCATTATTTTAGCCCAAACGTAACAAACCTGTTTCAGTTTCACAGCAGCAGAAACTAAAACGTCAGATAAATACTAAAACTGTGACTTTATGATGAAATTTCAAGCAACACCAAATAAAAACTACATTAAAAATCAGCGTCAGTTTAGAATTTATCAGTTCAGACGACGAGGAGGAAAATCTGATGTGACTTTTCTGTGCAGCGGCGGCTTCACAGGAAAGCAGAATAATTTATTCTGTTCTCCTGCATTCTGGATTTAAAGAGCATAAATTATATACAGTGTGTGGATGACATTCATGGATATGGTTTCATAAAAACAAGTGTCATTTCTAACAAATATAAAAGACTATTTGCATTTCAAATGTGGAAAAACCCAAAGAAACTTTACAGAAACACAAAGCTACATTTCAATCTAAAGCAGCTCCGCCAGCGGCTCTGATGAAAATATCTTACATTAAATAAACTCTAAATAACTTCAGCACATTTAAAAACTTTGATCAAGTAAAAGTGGTTCAGATGTGGTTAAATCTGTTACAATAAATAAATGAATCGCATAATAAATGAAACTAAAATTTCCATGATTTATTGTTTCCGTCTTCAGTCTGGTGTTTTGGTCCCAACCAGCCATTTTTTTGCTGTTTTTTGCTTTCGGTCGACATGTTGCATATTTGAAGTTATTTCTCATATTTTTACTTTTTTACATGCTAACGTTTTATTTCAGTGTCAGGAATAAGAAGGAATCTTCATGAATAGTTTATGATTCCCTTCATGAAACGTCTTTTAGTAAATAATGACACTTAAGACAAAGTTGCATTAAAAGTGTCATTATTTATGGAATCATGACAACAGTCTGATGAATTCGTGTTCAGGTCAGTTTTATGCACAGCCCTTCAAATGAAGTGTGACCTTTGAACCCTTATTGTACTTTAACAGAGCCATGCTCCCAACAGAACCAGAGAAAAAGTTGCTCTTCTACATTTAAAACAAAATGAATGTGTAGATATACGACTTTATCATAAATTATTCCTATAAAGAGACACTGAGGCAAATCTTTCATGTCAGGACACCAGCGTTTCAGAAAAATAATCACTGAAGCTCAAAAAATGACATCACATTTATCTGATCACTTTCATATAAAAAGCAAAAAGTAAAGATGATGCAAATTAAAATAAAGCTGAGAATTCAAGTAATCTATTAATAGATGGCAGCTGTTCTAGTAATTACAGATAAATGGGAAAACAAATGTATATTAATCTATTAAAATTGATATTAATGGTTTCCATGTCGACACCAGATCTGTAACCTCATTGGAGGAACTGCAGAAAACAGCGAAGGAACGGCGGCGACCGAAACCCGGCGGCCTGAATAAAACCTTCACATCTATTCCCATCACAAAGCTGGCAGCTCTAATGTTTAAGTTATGGTTTGCCTCCAGGTATCCAACAGGCACAACGGAGAAAATAGATGTAGAATGTTTTTCCTTTTTTTTGTAACGTATTTAAATAACAAAAAGAGAGAGAGCATAGAGCAAAATCAAGAGTCCGATATCCAACAAAAACTTCAACAATGAATAAAAAACAAACTGCAAATTATCCTCAACTTTATTATTGAGGATAATCTGACTTGAAATAAGATCATATTTTGACAGAAACTTACTTGCAAGTCAGTTTGTATTATTTCCAGGTATTTAAACTAAACTAAAATCACTTGGTAAGGTTTTGTGTTTTTACAGTGTTTGATCTTAAATTAAGTTCAACATTTCTCTCTCAGCTCGGGATCAAAGGAGTTTCATATTTATGTTTCTGTTTTCAGTCTCTATAATTCATTATGACGAGAAGTTCAGATGGTTGATTTTTTCCTGATTTCTTTGTTATTGTAATATTAAAAATACACATAAATAATTTCAACCATCTTTCAGTTTTTTGACTGAATAAATTTCAGGATTTCTGCACATCCTTAGCAGTCCATGTGGAAATGAATGTCGCCTTAATTCCCTTCGGATCCGTCTCTCTGTCCTCTGCTCCTGTTGTTCTGCTGTTGAAATCCCTCCTCCCTCTGTTCACCGCTCTGTCACCAGATCGGGTCCGGTCCGTGATGAGAAGGGCCAGACGGATGCACACGCTGACCGCTGGCTGCTCGTCCCTCAGATGCCTCGTTCGCCTCTTCAGGTTTCATTCTTTTAGCTTTTCTTTTCATCCTCCGCTCTGCTGCTCCACTTCTCCCACATCTTACATCAGGGTGTCCAAACTTTTTCCACCTGGAGCCAAAACTATCGACTCAAAAGGCGTCACGGGAAAAAAAACATTTAAAAACTGAAAACAATCAAATAAAGTCGCCTGATATTTATTGTTGATTTCTTTCTCTCCACTGTGGAGGAAAAAAAACAAGAACATTTCCACCAGAAACTCAGAAATTTTCTGGAAAATTTTCAAAACATTTTTACAATTGAAATTCAGAAATTTCCAAATTCCTTTGTAGAAAATTCCTTATATTAATCTAAAAAAATAGTAATCTTATAATACGCTGTAGTCAAATTGGCAGAAAAACATCTAATTCTCTGTTTCTTTTGGACTCAATTTAATCAATTTATTCTCAGTAATAAAAACAGTTTTTGGCATAGCATCTATGCTTTACCAAATTTAATAGAGAAAAAAAGCTGATTTGTTTGCAGCAAACTAAAAGTCTCTGGATAAACTGGACATTTTGTTAAAACTTGGTTGTAAAAACACAAATACTTTGTGTTGTTACATTTCCTGTGTGAGAAAATTATGCTGGTAACAAATGTTACCCTGATTACAAATTAAAAATCTCCTTCTACATCTATGGGTCAAATTTGTATCATTTTTAATCAGTCCAAGGGCCACAAATGACCCCCGGACCTCAGTTTGGACACCCCTGGTTTAAAGGTGTTTAATGTTGAACTGACTGGAGATTTTGTCATTTAGTAAAGAATGACAGATACATAGACAGATTGGACTATAAAACCACTTGAAAATGTACTGGAACAGAACTCACTGAACATCTGTCAATATTTGGCTAATAAAAATTTTATTTCAAGGTTAGTTTTATTATATTTGAGATGTATGGAGAATAAAGAAAGTTTAAAGTGCTGCACAACAACTTTAATTTTTAAGTTTATTGGTCTAGTCCCCTAAAACTTGGTGCTGCGAGGTGAGTTCACAGAAGGGGCAAGATGGGAACACTCAACTTCAATCAGATCACAATCCATAATAGATGGTCATGTAAATATCTTATGAGAAGGAGCAATGGAGAAAATTACTTAGGACCACACACACACACACACACGCCCACACACACACAGTGTAGAAACCAAGCAGAAGACAACCATCCAAAAAAACAAAGTGTAATAGAGGGCATTTATCTAATATTTATGCTCAATCTTAATGGAGCTGCTCTTGTTTTTAAGGTTGTCTGAGTGAACGCTCAACACAAACAGAACCACTGAACACCAAGGCTTCTCCAACGGGATCCACCTCCTACATCACCAACAAATCTCTATTTGTGTGCAACTTTAAATAAATCAAAACTTTAGAAGGTAGTTACAAGAAAAAAGTTTAGCACTAAAACCAAACAAAGTGTTGCAAGGCGACCAGCCAGCTACCGACCTGTTTGGTTTGAGTCCGGATTAGACCGGAACGGGCAGCAGTGCTGGTCAACGCTCCTCTCAGACTGCCTGCTATGGTTTTGTAAAAATTGTATGGATCGGCTCATCTATCTCCCATTTTTGTCAAAACGGAGGCTCGTCCGGGATGACAATATCAATGAGGCTGCCAGGCAGCAACAGCCTTCAGTCAGAGGCTTTTTTAGAGTCACCGCAAGACTGACTGCTACTGTAGATCCTTTCTGATGATTATTTAGTTTATGACATTTAATTTCCCATTGAGATTGAATTGATTTGAAATCCCAAATTAATGCTGCAAAAACAAACCAAAACAAACTTTTACCAAATATTTTTAGTACAGTTCCTAGTGCAAATATCTTAAAACATTTGAAATTAGAGAAAACCAACTTATAAGTAACTTTTCAGCAAGACTAGTAGCATGTGTGAAGTCAAAAATCCTTAATATTGATGAAATATTTTACTTCCATTTGCAGATTATTTGACTAAAAATATGAGGAAAATATCTTATTTCACTTTTTTAATTCCTGTCAGATGTTTTCCAACCCTCTCCATTTCCATTCACAAAGTATTTAGCCATTTGGGTTTCCCACAGTGGCTATAAAGTGCATTTCACTCCCATCTATCAAAACTTCAGCTACAGTTAGGTTTTAAATAAGTGACATCTAATGTGGTCGTCATTAAGTTAGCATCACTTTAGCTAACTTCTTCAGATTACCTCTGCTCACATTTATTGTTTTCAGACTTTGTCAGCAAAGATTCAAAGCAAAACTGTATTAGCAGAGAAAGTCGTCATATCTTCACACACCGTCGAACCTTTCAGTCTCTGCTATTCGCCGTCTGTGATACTATGAGTGCTGATGCGGTGCTAAGCCCTGCAGAGCTCCCCAGGGAAGCACTAAAAGCAAACCCTGACCCTGTTGACCATCAATAATTCAGCAGAAATCAGGGTTAGAGTAAGTGCACTGAAAAACAGCACAGTGTTTCTACAGCCAGCTGTCTCTGCCATCATAAAGTTTGCATAAGGCTCAGGCTTCTGGTAGCCGTCAGGCAGGACGGATCTTAGCTCCATTACTGTTAAAACAGATGAACAGCAGAGGGAGGCGGACGGGTTAATCACAGACCAGACTGGGCCCGTTCTGAGACCCAGTTGGCCTTTAGAAAAGCACCAACAGAGTGGATGTAGGAGGCCATCCGCAACTGGCTGACCAGCTGGCTGTCCTACTGGGAACTCTGTCAGCGGGGGAAGAACGACGCCAAACTGACAGGCCGGTCTGAGAGTGATGAATAAATGAGGAAGTGGAAGGTTCAGGAGTCTATATTTGCTTTTGTTTAAGAGTGAAGATGTCAAAACTATTCCTGTAATACGGAGAGGCTGTGGAAATGATTGGACAGGAAAATATATTTAGACCAAATGTTTTTAACAGCTAAATTCTGAAATGTAAGATACGATTAGCTGCCATTGACCACTTGGTTGGGTAGTTTAACACTGGGAAAATAAATTAGCTGAATGGAAACAACTAGTAGCAGAAACAACTAGTAGTTTGATACGTTTTGGTTTTTCAGTCGTATCAAAATTAATGATTTTCACAAAACTGCAATGGAAACATTTTTCTGCATCACAAACCATGAAAGGGAGGATAATGGTGCCGCATTTCTTTTATTGTCTTATTGCATGAACAAACTGTGATTTCAATTGAGTTTCTTAATTAATTGTCTTCAGAAGTTGCCTAATAAGCAAACAGGGCCTCCTGAGTGTTGCTAAGGTTTCATAAGTCAGTTTAAAAACAGCTGTGAACAAACAGAAAACCTGAATAAGAAACTGCAGGCTGGGGCAGAAATTTGGATGAAGACTCAGGACACATAAAGTAGACATTTATATCAAATCACGTTAACGTCCATTATTGTGGTTAGATTTAATCTGATCGTTATTTTCTCTCTAAAGAGCTGAGAAGAAATAATTCAGCTTATCCAAAGCTGATGACCTTCAGTTCTGCAAAGTACCAACTTTTTAAGAGTTTTTAATTTTATAAAATAAATTTTAATACGCATTGTTCTAAACTCTTTCTGCTTGTAATCAGAAGAAACAGAAAAATGACTCAGCATTTTCTGTTTGGCCTTGACATTAAACTTGTAAACAGAGCCAATAACAAACGTGTGGATTTAATGTGGGCGGTTTAAATCAACTGGTTTAAGGTTCTGTTGTCATTGGCATTAAACAGGTGAGCAGGATTTGCATTTTAATGGAGTCTCTGGCCTTCCTGCCCTCAGTACTCTTTGACGAGGAGAGACAGCAGATAGGATGTTAATTAAGGACCAAAGGAACCACAATGGGAATGATATCAATGGCTGCATTGTGTTATCCAAGACAGGAATAAATTGAATTATAGCGAAAACTGTGGAGGGAGCAGGAAAAAAACAAAACAAAGCCAGAATGGTTTGATAATTTAAACACTTTTACACGTTATGATTTGGGATGAGGTCACAATTCAAGGTTATAGATATTAACTAGAATAATGTAGACTTACATTGCATTAATTTAAACAAAAAGTAGAAACCACAACACTGACTCTCTTGATCAAGACAAATTATATCCCACCAGAAATGTGTCTGTTATGAATGAATAACTAATACACAAGACTGAGCAAAAACAAATCAATTTTTGATGCTTCATCCTTTTGAAAATCTCAGTTGGAATCATAAAATCATTTCAGAACAATGAAAGGTTTGATTTCATGACTGCAAATAAACAACAGAGTTTAGAGATTAAGCTAAACAATAATAGCAATAAAATATTCAGACTTATAAAAACACCAACAGGAGAAAGTGGAACGTTGATTAATTTAGAATAATATCCGGGTTTCCTTCAGTGTATCGTAAGCCTGGCGGGCCACCAGGCTTAGCATTGTTAATTTATTGGTTTTTTTAATGATTTATAGTTGGTGTTTAGGCATTAATCTTCAAGTCTTCCAAAAATGCATAACTATCAAATGATATTTTCAAACCTCCTGTGAACTTTAAACCTTTTTAAGTCAAAAACCCAGCGGGGGTCTGGATGACTGACCTGGCGCCCTGAGATCCAGGCTCAGCAACTTTTCTGGGGGAAACACTGAATACATTTACAAAAATAAACAGGCTGAACATCCTACAAGTAATTTTACATTTGTTATTTTTCTTTTTTCTGAGTTTGGGTGTAAATAAAAACATCTCTCTCCAGAGAGCCACACAGAGATAATGCAGCCTGCTGCAGAACCAAAACCACTGCAGCCACAGAACAACAAGGAATCCCACAGGATGAGTGAAAATGGAGAAAAGGATTACACACATAAACAACACAAAGAGCCACTACAGCATGTCCTCTTAACTCCTCTTCCTTGGTGTTTTCTAACACCAATTCTCACCAGTTCCCTCTCCGCTCCGCTGAAACGCTCTCATGCATGGATAAAGACATTAATTGTTTATTTCTCTTTGTCAGCAGCAGACAACACCCGAAGAATAAGAGACACGACTCTAATGGAAGTAAGAAATGACTCAGTTGGCTGAATAAAATCACAGTGACATGAAGCTCAGCTGGAATCAGAGCAAAAAGAATGATAGGTATTCATTGTTGCTGACAGCGTCTGTAGCCAGAGCCGCAGCAGATAAGGAAAGTTGGCAAAGCCAGAATAAAATGGCAAACACTGCCAAACCATGTCAAAGGGTGTTTGTAATTGTATTCTCACTTTGCCAATAAAGATGGAAAAGAAGAAAAGCTACTTCATGCATCGACCAAAACCGCTGACAACGTTTTGAATCAGAAAATGTTTGATATTTGATAAAAATACATGTTTGCATTTCAGATTTAGTTCAGTTCCATGAAGTGCATTGAAAGTCATTTGCCTCCCTTCTGTTTTGGCTGAACACTAAAACAGGAAAACAGAGTAAATACAAAACACAGCGATCTAAACAAATGTAAAAATAAAGCCACTCTGTTTATTAAATCATAAAAGAAATGATTAAATGTATTTTTTTTTAGCTTTCTCTCATTAATTTCATGCAGACTCAACAAATCACTTCAGTAGAAGAAGTAGATCTCAAAAAGAAACATGTCGTAAATTATAAAAATTATAGAAAATGAGAAACGGTCAGCACAGAACGCCTCATAAGGAGGAAACAGGACCAGAACTTTATTTATTGATAAATAGAGTATAAACACCTCAACATGTTTTTACTAAAGTGAAAAAAAAAACAAGGAATTTAAAATTTGATATTTATTGACGCTCTCATGGAACCGAAAGCAAAAAATAGTGAAACAAAAAAATTTATAAAAATTTATTCAATCTCAGTTTTTCCAGTGATGATAAACGATACAATAAAGTCTCTGTGAATGTTGCATGTTTTTATATATAAAAATAAATGTTTTACAGGTAAATAAACAAACCTATTCCCCAACAGCAGCAACACTGAAAAGGCAAAAAGAAAATTATATCAATAAATGATGTTGCTCAATTACGCAATTAATTACTTTAACAGTTAAATAGTCTGTACTTGGATCCTTTAATAGTTTCTCTTTGTCACAACATTATAAGATCTGATTTGTTTAATTGAGCCAACTGCTATAAAAAGTATTAAGATATTTGCATTAGAAAGTAATTTTGTGTTTTTGCAGTGTAAAACATTCAGTTGCTAAACCTGACAGTCTGATTTCAAAACGTTCCCAGAAGTTTCAGTTCTTCTGACTGTGATGTTCTGCAGACACAGAATAATTCAGCACTTTTCCTCCCTATAACAGGTAATCCAAAGATCATTGGTCACAGTAGAGCAGGTGTTTAAATTAGCTAATCGACCACTGCAGTGTTAGCTTAGCTAATAGCAGCGGTAGCTAATCTACCACAGCAATCAATTAATAATCACAAAATAAAACTGCAACAGACTGAATGTTCTGTTCTTTCTGAGGGAAACGTTTCAGTCTTTTCTGGTGTTGAATCCTGATGCATAAAAAAGGGTCAGTTGTTATGGCAACAAGTCTAATTTTTTGACTAGTTTCTAGTGCAAATTTCTTAGCAAACTCGAAATAAGAAAAAATAACTATTCAGCAAAAACCCAAAATCTATCAAGTAATTTTGGTTTAGATTCTAGTGCAAATATTTTAGGAAATACAACAAACTAGCTTATAATTAAGTGTTAAAGCTTGTTTTAAAGTAATAATTATAAAATTATTAATAATTCCTTAATATTAATGATGAAGTACTTGTTCCACTGGCAGATTATTTTCCTTATAACAAGACATTTCCCATGTTATAAGTTAATTTTTCTGCCAAAGGAACCAGTACTCACTAAGAAGAAAACCTGGTAAGATTTTGGGCTTTTGCAGTGTAAACATAGAGCCAGAGCTACAATGTTTTTGTCTGACCTTGATCTCATCATGTGAGGAAAAATGAGCAACATGTTCAGACTTGGTTGCAAAGATCTTGTGACTGCAGTGAAATCTATTTCTGCAGACTAATAAAAAATGCATCTTCACCTTTAGCAGTTCCTATCATTTTTCTTTCACTTCTCATGTTTTGCTGCTGTGTGTTGGTTCATGACATGAAATCTTAATAAAATCGATTGAAGTGTGTTTTTATATAATTTCATAAAATGTGAGGGGAAAAAAAAAAATTCAAGGTGTGAGATTGATTTTTGCAAAGCACTTAGATTTTTTTGTGCAGGCAAACACTTCATGTGCGGTATTTTAACGGTTCCATTACTGTGGAGAATCCACAAAACCAGCAGCAATTCTCAGGGAAGAAAAAAGGTAAATGGCCAACCAAATCACCCTGACATTTCACGCTGATGCTCTTCCCCTGATCCATAGAGCTGCCTGCTGTATGACAGCCAATGGAGACAGATGAGTCTGCCAGTCTCTCAACAATATAGGACGCAGCCAACCATGCAAGTGGTGATAAAAGCCGACGTTGTCACCCTGCAGACTTTTTCCCCTGGGAGAAGTTTTGCAGCGTTCGCTTCTTTTTACTCATCCTGTCCAGAACCATCTCAACATGCCATCATGTCTCATACACTTAAAGAACCAGTAGCTCTTTAATGATGATGTAATTGAGAAAATGTCAATGCTTGGAGGCACTTTGTCAATTTCTAAATGTCACACTAAAACTCACTTCAGATCCCCAAGAATGAAGGATCCTTTCAGTCGTTTTACGATGTCTTTTTCTAATATTATCAAAACTGTTTATTTTATCATACATCCTGCAGCACCAGGTTGTTTGGAACTGGTACAAATAAACTGGAACACAGTGAATTTACTGGAAGCTGAAGCCTCAAATACAGAAACAAAAGTGTTACAAATAAACCTGCCACATGATTTCCTGCTTCATGAGAAAAGTGGCAACCAGCATCAACCAGCATCAACCAGCAACAACCAGCAACAACCAGCAGCAACCATCAGCAACCAGCAGCAACCAGCATCAACCAGCAGCAACCAGCAACAACCAGCATCAACCAGCATCAACCAGCAACAACCAGCAACAACCAGCAGCAACCATCAGCAACCAGCAGCAACCAGCATCAACCAGCAGCAACCAGCAACAACCAGCATCAACCAGCATCAACCAGCAACAACCAGCAACAACCAGCAGCAACCATCAGCAACCAGCAGCAACCAGCATCAACCATCAGCAACCAGCAGCAACCAGCAACAACCAGCATCAACCAGCATCAACCAG
>CAEGAD010058928.1:0-23298 GCA_903067055.1 Poeciliopsis paucimaculata
GCTCCCAGGCCTCTGGTAGAGGACCCGAGCTCAGAGGATAAGAACCACCCGCGGTGGGTGAGAAGGGAATTTTTATACATAAATATATTATATATATATATAAATAAAATATAATATATATTATAATTTTATAACACGTATAATATTATATATTATATTATATTATATATTTTTATAATATATAATAATATAGAATTATCGATCCATTGGGGTTGTAATATTTACTTGTAGCACTTGCTGTGATTAATACCTAATTAATGGATGGATGGGATACAGCCTGTGCTATTGTTCTAATGTGCAGAAAGTCAGTCAAGGGCAAAAATCAACTGATGAACAGTTCAGTTCATCAGTTGTGATGAACTGAACTGTTCATCAGTTGTGTGTGTACACTGCTACGAACAAGCAGTCAGCTGGTGGGCGTTAATGAACGAGGTTGGATCTGTACCGCTGTGGAGTGTTAATTTTTTTTGCTACCAGTTGGAGCTACTACCTTTTCCTGAACGTTTTGCCTCGTTTTTGGAACCACAGATCCGGGAAACGCTCGTGAGCCAAAATGAACTGTTAGACTGGAGTTGTAGCAGTTTAATTGCCGTTCATTAAAGACGTGTAACCCATTCTTCGTGGTTGTTCTGGGAGCTGCCATCATTGGAACTGCTATTCCAAGGACGAATGCTAACCGAGTCCATTCAGGCCTGCAATGTTTAAAAATTTAACAGACTGCTTTACTAATTCAAGAAACTGAATAGTGTGCTTGATACATCAGTTTTATACATTCAGCCTTGTTTGTTTTTATGTATAGAACCTGTTTAAAAGGTTGTTTCCAACAGCTCTGCGATAATGCGGTTTCACTAAATATATATTATATACATATAATATAGTATTTATTATATATATTATAATATTATAGATAATATTATAGATTACAATATATAAGAATATATTATTATCGACCCATTGGAGTTGTAATATTTACTTGTAGCACTTGCTGTGATTAATACCTAATTAATGGATGGGATACAGCCTGTGCTATTGTTCTAATGTGCTGAAAGTTAACTGCTTTTTTTAATGTGCATTGCGCTTGGTTTATTACTGATTATTTCCCGGTTTATTAAACTGGTAAATCTTCAACTTTGCCATTTTCCTTCCTCATTTTAGTACAAGCTTTAAGTTGCACTGCATTTAGATCTCACTAAATGCAGTGCAAGACTAATTATCTTAGTCTTAGTGAACAATGTATGACCATTGTTCACTTACGCACTGTATTTAAAAAACACAGTTGCCAATTAAGAGACTTATTTGTCATTGTGAAGTATTTAATAGAGTGTAGGTCAGACAACCTGGGTATTGTACATAGGGAAAACTAGAACACTTTTACTCTGTTATTTATATGGATTTCATTCTATGCAAAGTGACTTAAAATGATAAGATGATAAACTCTGTCATTGTTGGCTGCTGCCTGAACCGTGTGGGCGTGGCAAAATGGCGAATATCAGTCCCTCGCCATATTCATACGATTGTCTTTAAATCACACATGGATCATCCGACTGGCGCCAAACTAGATATGTAAGGCCTTTGTTGACCTCTAAAGAGCCCAACAGCATTGAAATGTAATTTGACTCCACTGCGCCCCCTAGGTTAATCCATCAGCTATATCTCCTCGCTACATCCACCGATCTGCACCAGATTTTTTGCGCATCGTCAGGGGCATCGATGCGTACCGCCTGGTGGACAGGTGTGGAAACTGCGCAACAGCTTCTGCAGCGGTGCTAGAAAGAGCTTCTATGGTGGCTTGCAGGCGGTGGTGCTGGAAACTGCGTGAGAGATTCTGCGGTGGCTGGCAGGCAGCAGTTGCCCGATCCCCCGCGGTGGCCAACAGGCCGGAGCGGCGCTTGACTGCGAGGGCCGCTCGAGGCTGCTTGCAGCTTTAATTTGTCTTATTGCTCAAAAATCTGGGGAAATGCAAATAAAACAACCATTGATATATTAGTTAAGTTGCAAAAAAAAGTTATAAGGCTTATTAATAAGGTGGGATACCGTGAACCAACTGATAAACTCTTTATTCAAAGTAATACATTAACATTTAAAGATATTGTTTATATAAATATACTGGAAATAATGTATAAAGCATTGAACAAAAGCCTTCCTTCAGAAATTATTTAAGCTAAGAGAGAATAAATATAATTTGTGAGGTTTGTTAATATTTGAATGTGCAAAAGAGAAAAGCCAGATAAAGTCTAGATGCATTTCAGTTATTGATGTGAAACTGTGGAATGAATTGAATGGTGATTTTAAGTTATGTCCTTTCTTGGTGAGCTTTAAAAGAGCTTTAAAATGCCAAATGATAAAATCTTACGCTGTTATGTAGATTTATATATGTATTGTGACGATATCTTGGTAGGTTGTTAAGTATAAAAAATGGTAGGCAAGAATAAGCTTGGCTTCAGCCTATTCCTTATTTGGTAGATTATTGTTGCTTTATTTATTTATTTTCTTTAGTTGTTTTCTGTGTTTAATATGGGCAATTTACCAAAATAAAGTGATTGATGATTGATGGTGATGGTGATATTTTTGGGATTTGGAAAATAAGCCGTTCTTTGCTGTTAATATTGTGACTTGCTCTGTGGGTTTTTTTATGTGGAGAGGCCACACCATACGGCTAGAAAGGGAAGGTTTTGGGACTTTAATTTGACCGGCTACCTGTGTGTTTTGGATCGTGTTGCTCAGTGTTGGTAGAACAGAAAAACTGAATAATGTTCAGGCTGAAGCTTTGCTGCCCTCGGCTGTTCTTAAATTACCTTGCTAGGTATCGGAGGGGTGCTCCAATTGCATGTGAAGTGTATTTTATATAATTGTATTATTTAAAAAAAAAAAACAAAAAAAAAAAAAACAACTAACGAGTTACCTAAAAATAGTTGAATACTCTGTATACAAACTAATACATCAACACACACATTGACTTACCTTGTGCCAAATCGCTGCCTCTGTTCTCAGCCTGTTCCAGTAGCAGAGGATTTCCTCCCGCATTATTTTCCTCCAACAAATTATTCCAGTGAACGAAGCACGTACAGCTCCCTTTTAACATCCGTCTTCCCATTTCTGACGCTGGATCTTCAATATCCTCAAGCTTTGTAATACCAGGCAGCTACAAACCATGTGTTAGCTTTAGGGGCTAAGTTTTGGATATACAGTATTCCTTTGTCGCCTTGATATCAGCAGGAAAATAAAAAAACTAAGCACTGGATTGTACCAGCTAATTATTGGACACAACGGCACACAACAAAACCCAGTCGTTGTACCAGTAGCTCGAAAATATTTTAACTTCTGCATCTTGTTCATGGTACAGCTCTTGCAGATATGGCTAAATACAGTAGGAGCAAGTGGTACCCGGAAGCGATCCATGTGGCGAAAATTTAAACGGAAGTACGTCACCACCATTTGTGGCATATAGGCTATTATAAAGTCATGCGTTTCGCGCCCCAAATGACACTTTGCCATGCCTCCCCTGGGGAGCGCCCCACTATTTGAGAAATACTAACATTGACACTGAAAACTATGTTACTCTTCTGATTTGAGAGACAGATTAAAAATGTTCATATATGCTAAATATTTTCTTTGTGTTTGTTGATAAAGGGAGCTGACTTACATTTTCTTTAGAGAAAACTCTGGTGAAACATAGGTAACGGGTCACCTTGGATTTGAAAAGGCCATCTTTCCACAAGTCTGCATCCAGGCCATCTGTTGTTATAGATATCTAGAGAAGGAAAATTGGAGAGTTTTGTAAATAAATAACTGTTTGCCAAAGCAGTCACAACAGTATCTTTAGAGTGTACAGCTTCTTGTTTTTCTTCTAAAGCAGTGGTCCCCAACATTTTTACCACTGTGGACCGGTCAAGACTTGGCTATCTTTCTGCGGCCATGGCACAATTTTGCATTTTTTGCCCTGGTTTACCTAACTGGGAGCAAGAACACAACCTGTTGAAAGTTGAATGTGACAGGTAGCCAAATGTGGTGACGTAAGCACAGAGGGGAATTCCAAACAGCTGACATGGCGTAACCGAGAGTCCGGTGGACATCGGAGATGATATGTGGAAACTATCATGTTCTCAATAAACATGGATGTTTTTTGTAGTTAACAGTTTTTAAAACCGTTTACAACAACAACAAAAAAAACTCGCCTCCTAATCATAGCAGGAGGTCACTCCATTTGCATACCAGCAAATGGAGTGGCTGCTCCCTCCGTCTTTTATCTAATTCCTTTTCTTTTGGTTTCATCTTTTACCGCTTAAAATGAGTCCACAAACTATTACTACTGCTTCTACATCATCATCCGTGTTTGTTTATTCTAAATT
The DNA here is from genome assembly GCA_903067055.1 of Poeciliopsis paucimaculata. NCBI lineage: Eukaryota > Metazoa > Chordata > Actinopteri > Cyprinodontiformes > Poeciliidae > Poeciliopsis > Poeciliopsis paucimaculata. The sequence continues at coordinate 4,350 of CAEGAD010058928.1, forward strand.
CATGTACGGTATGATGGGATTTTTCAGGATTTTCTTCTAGAATAAAAAATTTGTGAGTGGAATCAGTTCTTGTGGTGTGTTGCTCCTGCCATGTGGCTGGACACAAGAACCGATCGAACCTGTTGTACATTTATCGGCTCGTTTGTGCTCACAGAGGTTTGGGAAATCGGCCGACAATTATTAAATCATGCCGTGTGAACCAGACCTAAAACTCACAAGCTCCATTCCTCTCATCTTGACTACTGTCCTAACGCTCTCTGACTACGGTCGCTATGGTAATGTTTAAACATCCCTTCAAAATAAAATACAGATCCACAACAAAAACAAACATTTTACTTTCGTGAACATTTTTTCTCACGATAACGGGAAATTAATTGGAGCCCTGAGCTTGTTTCACTGCAATGAGACGGTCCCATCTGGGAGACAATGACACCCAAAGTGTTGCTTATGCACAGGGTGCTTGGTCTCTATGTGGTGAAGGAGTTTGAAGGCTTCATTGGCTCATCAACGAGCCGGTCGGCGCATATTATTTGGAGCCGCTTTGGAATGTGGGAATCACATACTAGTCCGGGATAAATCCATTCTCCTGTCTCTTCTCTGGGCCTTTTCCCTTCGCAAAGAAACTTTCTAAAGAATCTGATCTGTTTCTTACTAATTTTGCTGCTTGTGGGCTCAATGCTGGCACACAAGATGTAACAGAGAGAATCCGGTTAAAGGATTTTCAACATAAAAGATCCTCCAGAATCAAATAATACATAAAACGGAAATAATTAATTATTTCTTGTGCGGCCCGGTACCAACTGGTCCACGGACCAGTACCGGTCTGCAGCCCGGAGGTTGGGGACCACTGTTCTAACGGACAAATATCTTTAGAAGACATCTAGATCATATTGAAAGGTGAGGTGAGAAAACACCACCACAAAACAATTTTAACTATTTAAAGCAACATATTAAATGGCTTAGCTAGGAGAGTTACAAACAAAGGTTTATGTTCTACATGTTCACTTGGAAATAAAAAAAAATGGCTGTACACATTTTACTCAGTTCTAGTGCATAATTTACATGAAAGATTTTTTTTGCCTATTAAATATGAAAAGTATTTTCTACTCTTTTTTTTTTTTTTTCACTTAGCAGAATTGCTCAAATTTCTGTATCATTTAATATGTTCCAGGCATGCTTCATAGTTTACCACATCATATCCAGAGGGGGCCCTGTTCCTGGAAGCCACTACTCCAACTCCAGTGATTGGATCCATAGACATCTCTGGCAAGGCCTCTGAAAGGTCCCGGACCTCAGGCATCTCTGCAGTGTTCTGCAACAAAGCATGATAGCTTGCTCCCATTAAAGGGAACTCTGAAATAAGACTCATTTTTAGATGGAAAATTCAATATATTATTGACTTCATCTGTAAACATGAGCATTTTAATAAGTAGGCTTACACAGATTATTATTATTTAAGTAAATTTAATTCCGGTCTTACTGAGCATAAGCTTTCAATTGGGTTCAGGTAGGGTGAAGAAGGGGGCCATGTTTCTCATCTTACTATTTGTAGTCACTATGAGTCCAAAAACTCAAACTCCAAAAAAATCAAAAAACTAAGTGATCAAAGCAAAAATAAATTTAACTCAAATAGCCACTTCATGCACTGGGGGTTTCTGGCTTACACAGTTCCAAAAAGGATCAAAAGTCAAAAATGTAGTTCTTTTTTTGTTCCATAGATGCATGGTACAAACTTCACCAGAGCCCTATTGTTTGGCTACCTGATTGTCTCACCAGGTGACTGACGACTGACTGGGTGAAGTGACTGGCTGGATAAACTGTCAAAGTAACTGGTAGACTGGTAAAAAACCATGTGACCTCCCACGTCCATAAATAGTTACCTAATCTCTAGGTATTTATATGTGAAAGACCCATGTCCCAAAATGAAAATTAACTAATTAAGTGAATTACTAGTCAAAAAACTTATTCTAAATAACTAGAACTAGAAAATTCCTGAAGAAATTTAACCGGGGCCTGCCAAAGTGTGCCCGTCGGATTGGACCCAGCGTTCTGATGCTAAACATTAGCATCAATGCAAAGCTTGGCTAAAAAATTACAAAGTATCATGTGGAGAATCACAAGAATGTTGACTAACATGGACTTGCACCATTCAGTCTGTTAAAATAAGTGTATACACTAAAATTAGCCAAAATGCTAATGTTAGCATGAATAACATGCTAACATTTCAGTAGCATGTGGAGCATCACTGGCATGTTCTCTGTATTTGACTTACTCCATTCACTGTACCAAACATGGCTAATAAGTCAGAGAAATAGCTAATACCTCATTGAAGGTAAAAGGCTAATGCTAATGCTCTGCCTTGCGTAGCAGAGCCTTAACCTGAGAGAAAATGATAATGCAGGATAATCTTATTGCACTGCCTATGGCAGTGCACTAGTGGAGAACAGTGAAATGCTAATGTTTGTGCTAAAGTTAATGCACTGTCTTGCTGTGCAAGACAGTGCATAAACCTAAAAGAAAAAGATAATGTAAGCTAATATCATTGCAGCGCCTGCGGCGCTGCCCTAGCCACAGACGAATCTTAAGGCTTTTATTTTGAAATTTTCAGTAAGCTTCATTTTAAATGTCCAAACTAATCCCATGATTAACAGTGATTGGGTTAAATCAGTTATAAAATGGCCAAAACAAAAATGAAGTGATGTAAAAGTTTCAAAATAAAATAAAATAAAATAAAAATTTCAAAAAATTTTATTTTGAAATTTTCAGTAATCATCATTTCAAAGGGCCCAACTAAAGGGCCCACTGTTAAATCGGTTTTGTCTTACTGTAACCGGAGCACTTTCACACTGCTGAGGCATCATCGTGCCCGCCAGGACGGGGAGAAACCGGTTAACTCTCCCGCCTTTGTTGAATTTGCCTGCAATGGCTTTCTAAATCCAGCAGATGTCACTGCAAGTGACACGGCAACACAGTTTCAATAGTGTCGTCACAGTTTGGGAAATGTGCCATACACCCAGTGAGGCCTCATCTGCACATCACTACCAGTCTGGACACTTCTGCGTTCTTGTGCAGTGGTGGTCAGGTTTTAGCTTGCCTTACCTGTCCACGTCTCCGAGTTCTGAACATTCAGTATTTGTAGTTTTGTAGTTTATGCACAAACCTTAAACTTGCAAGGTTTGTGCAACCTTGCAAGTTTGCACAGTAGGCCTCTCTTTTTAGTGTTAAAAAGTGCATGCAGCCTACATGTTTCTTCTGATTTTGCTTTTTTTTTCTACATTTGAATGTTTTAGATTATGAAATAACTATTAATATGGAATCAAGATAACCTAAATAAATACAAAAACACTTTTCAAATTATTACATTCAATAAAGTAAAAAGTTATGAATTTTACATTCATAAAGTAAACATGAATGTAAAATTATTACATTCATTAAAGTAAAAAGTGGGGCCATTACACATAAGCCCACTTAATTCTCCTAACTCTGAGCTGTTTTTCAAGTGTTTAGTCCCCAAACTAAATCAACATTATACACAGCTTTTAAGTTCTAGCTGACAACAAATCTACATTGCTTGAAAGCCAAGATAAAACACAATATAACAAATGGAAAACCAAAATTTTTGCAGCTTTATAAACAATTGTTTCTTCCACAAACTTGGTGGAGAAAGTATTTTAAAAGCTCGACTGAAATAATTATTTAAAGTAGAGGACCATGTGAGCATTGATTACTACAGCACTTAACCCCAACATCAATTAGAATAACATATTCAGATATCGTTATTTCTAAAATATCGATTTAATGTAACTGGCCATACACTTAATTAACTTAACTGATACTTTTATATATATATAAAAAATAGAAACAATCCTTAGATTTTCAACACATTTGATGTGGATTGTTTTGGCCAAGAAGCTGACGAGCAGCATCAGAACTAACGATCACGATCAAGTAAGCTAGCATGCTAGCCACAGATCAGCTACAACAGGCAAATCAGCTTGTTTTCACTGAAGGCACTGTTTACCTTGACTGCCTAATAATTGTTGGCCAAATGAATTGTTATTACTAAGCTGCAGGAGTTAACTAAGCCGCTTCCTTCTTAAGCGTGTCTTAGTAAGTAAACTTACAGCAGATAAACACACTCGTAAATACCGACTGCGCAGTAGCCTCCTATGTTAGCTTATTAGCTTTGGGGTACAACTACTTACCCAGCAAAAGGGGAGCACTTGGATTACACCGGCCTACTTATAATTTCTCCAGTGTTTTCCTTTTCTCCGCCTTCTGACAGCTCCTGTGAGATTTGTGTAGCTAGGAAATTTTCATCTTCAACGAAGTCGTCTGAAACAAGTGTTGCTTTGTGAATATCTGCATACTGGATCTCCAGCTAGCGGTACCAGATGTAAACCATAAGCAGAGCTAAGCAAGTAACTGGAAGAGCCTTTCCTTGCCTTTTTTTTTTTTTTCCTTTATTGATAAAGGGGTTTACAAACAGCAAAATTAACAACACTAACAAATAACAAAACAGAATGACAGGGGGTTATATGGCAAGCACAAATAAATCGAAAAGTATATAAACAAAAAGTTAACTCAGAAAGATGTTAAAATGAGTGCACATATCTGCTATTTTAATGGCTTTTCTGTTTTTTTTAATTCCGGAGAGTTCTAATATAGTGTATGAATTAATCTTTACAGGCTCAAAAGCAAGGTTTCGATTTGAGAATTTAGATTTATGTATATAATATTTTCCAACTAATAAAATTAGGTTGACAATGTAAAAACGGTTTGTTTTATTAGTGGGATAGAAGAAGAATCCAAACATATTTGGAAAAGTCATCAATAATTTTTTGGGAAATAAATGTACAGATATTTTGACAGACAACACATGAGAAATGGCATCTCCAGAATAAATGACAGAGATCTTCTTCATGTGGTTGGCAGAATGAACAGTTCATGTCAATATCTTGTTTGTCATGTTGAAGGAAAACTTGCTGGGATAAAATGATGGATCACCTTAAAAGACACTATTTTGACCTTATTAATGATTAAATAGTTGGACGGAAGACACCAGGTTTTTTTCAGTTCAGTTTGGAGGCAAAGTTATTCCAATAAAAGATAACATTTAGAACAGAGAAAATGTCCTTCTGGAATAAGTCACGTACATCATGGTTGTTCCTTCGGTTTTTAGTGGAAAAACAGATTTGACCAACACAAATTTCAGCAGGGTCTAGACTTGGTAGAGTCAGTACAGAAATTATAAAGGACTTAAGAAGCATTATAAATATATAGAAGGGATAGCATCAAAAACAAGCGCATATTCCTTGTAATAAGGGAAGACCAAACTTTTCTAGTAGTTCAGAATAAGACAATAAACCACCATCAGGATTAAAAAGCTGTTGAACTAAGTTGATTCCATGTTCAAACTAATTTTCCAAGAAAAAAGACTTACGTTTGTACAAAATGTCTCCATTGTTCCAAAGATGATCTTGATGGGGGGAAAAATTGTGCTTCTAAATTTTAAATCAGGAAAGAAGCATTTGTTTGTGGAAATTAGATAGCTTTATGGGGAGTTTTTTAATATTGAAGAGTAAGGAGACTAAAATTAAGAATTTTAATTAACAAAGTTGTGTTTTACAAAATCACAACTTTGTTGTGTTTTGTAAAACAACTGTTAACCCAGTGAGTTAACCCAGTTAACACACTGGGTTAACTGAACCCAGTTAACTTACCCTGTTTCACTGGGTAAGTTAAACAGGACATGCCTTCTGCTTTTGCTAACAACATTTTTCCTCGAATTGATAAATCTCTGTGAAGCCTGTAATATATATTTTTTTTTTTTGCTATTTTTTTTAATGGGGTTGAAGTTCAGACCATTTCTAAATGTGAAAATAAATAATTTCAGTCAGGAAGTAGTACCTCTTGCACGTGCCATTGGTAACATGACCCTTTTTCCTGAGTTTTCAGGAACAAGTACACGAGTTGGCCCTAAAATACAAAATGGACCCTACTGCAGTAAGTCGGATAGCTGCAAGTCGTTTTTGTGGAAAACATGATGGAAGAAACCTAGTATCATAATTCATCAACTATTCAAGTATCTGCATTCAAAACCCAACCAGTCACACATTCAAGTCCAGCTGTCGTAGATGATGAAAACATCAAATCGTTCACAGGCAGCAAATGAGACTGTATTAATTAGTAGAACATAATGTAAAGCAGGACTCACCAGTGCACCAGTCTCCTCCATGAGAGCTATGGTATTTCTCTGGCAACATTCTCCAACAGAAGAAGATTTTAGCATATGGCGGCTTCGAGTGTTATGATTGTGGAGACGGCGCTCATTTGTTGCCACAATGCACCAATCCAACCAATGCTGTCCTGGTGCAAAAGAAACTGTGTGCAAGACATCAAACCAGGAAGAATCAACTCACACTAAACCCACAACACAAAACCCCTCTGCCAAACATGGCTTTAAACAAGTAAGGGTTCCTGCTATGGAACAGGCAGGGGCCCAAAGTCAAACTAGTTCCCTTGTTTTGAATCAGAGTATCACCAAACCATCTAATGTAGCAGAAATCCCTCACATCCCCATTGGACTGGTGGGGCAGCCCTGTGATAGTGAAGCACGGTTGGATGGAGCTCAGTGCAAATGCATTTTTTACACTGGGTCAAAAGTGACCATGATATCTCAGACAATTATTTTCTATAAAAGAGGCACTCAACATTGAAGGGGCAGTGGGGCAGAAGGTCCCTTATGTTGAGGTGGGAGTTCAGTTCCCAAAAGATGCATGTGGAACAGGCCAAGGATGTCACATCTTAGCTTTAGGCAGTCCAGACTAGGCTTACAACAATGAGTAATACAAGCACTTTGTGTTGCCTTGCTGAAAAGTGTGCTATATAAATAAAATTACCTTACCTTACCCTCTTCTTGTTGGAACAAATGTCCTTCATCTAATGACATGAGACTGCATAAAGATGGGTGGGTCAAAATATTTTGAAACTTTGCCCATTCACCCCATTTGGGTAATGGTTTATACCGAGTGTCGTGAGTTGACAGATTCTCAAACAAAGAGCACAAAAGTTCTCCATGTCACACACAGGAGCAAAGTAACTGTACACCAGTGACGTCTGGTGAGATGCAAAGCCGGTGAGGCACTGACTTAATCATAACAGATATACAAATGTAGACCACCTGCATGTTATTGTTTACATAAGGAAATTTCGCACATGCGGACAACGTTGGAGGGCAAAAAGACTATTCTTTTACATGCCATTCATAGCTGTGCTGCCGCAGTAGAATAATTCCGTTAACTCAATGAAGCTTGGGAATTAAGGTATTAATTGTGGGCTATGCTCCACAGCAAAGGGAAAAACCGCTGAAGTACAATTCAAAACCACGTCTTTCTCGCTCTCTCCATTGGCCAGGCTACGTGCAGACTCGTTGCCATAGCAACTGACAACAACGCTCAGCCCCCCCTGCATAAGACTGACAGATGACATTAACACCTGTCATGTTGAATGTAGAACCTCTGTCACTAAATTGTCAATGTTTGATATTTTGAGGTATGAACACATTATTTAATTTGTTAAACAACATTACATCAAGTTCCATATAAGGACTGTTATTTTTTTATTCTTTGCCATTTTAACAAATTTAGTAAAACATCAAGGCACATAAAAATCATACTTTATTATCCTAGCCTAAAGTATACGCTGAGATGTAATTTAAAACATATTGAAATTAATTATTTTAAGTGAGCGTTAAGTGAATTTAAAAAAAATTGTATTTTGAAGATATATTTTGAAATATATGCTCAAAGATAACTTTTAAATATCTTTAAAATACACATTTTAAAGATATATAAAATATCTTAAATATACACCTTAGTAAGTGTATATTTACACTTGTGCAAACACACATTTTGTTCACTATATAGTATACATTCATTTAATACATTTCTTAAAAGTGCATTTTGGTACACTTATATTTAAGTATGTTTAAAGTTATAATGTCAAAATTGGTACAAGCATGCTATTAGCGACTGTCAAACAAAGTCGCCGAGCGGCTGATTAGGGGAATCCTTGTTGATACGCCAGCTGATCAAAACACAATGAAGCTGTTTATATCCAACGTGTCTAATCTGTACACATTTAAAGAAGTTAAGATGATTTATTTTCGTCAATATCCAAGACAGAACAGTTTCGAAGCAGCATAAAAACGGATCTGTAGGAAAAACAGTGATTAAAGGCAAAAATAAACTAATTTAAGGCGGTCAGCAAAAAGTACACCTTCCCCCCATCACCCACTCACTAAAGTCATCCAGGTGAGTAACAGGTGATCTATAATCACTAATAACACCACGTGATCCCGCGCTACGCCTGTCCACAACACATGCTTTTAGTATACTTTGTATATATTTATAGGTAGCACTTAATACTTAATATACTTAAAATGTACTTGCACAAATGTAAGTTTATTTGAAATATACTAAAATATTTTTTCACTAGGGTGATGATCCGTTTGTTATTCGTTTTCCTATTTTATATTAAATTCTGGTTCTAAAAATGCTATTTCTATTTTTTTTCAGTTATTTTTGATGCATCTATAAATATTTTACATATAATTGTACTGAATAATTATCTATGACAGATGTATTTTTTTTTTTCTTTACCATTAATGATAAATCTACTATTGATTCTGGTAGAATCCAGGGTGGTATCATTGATATTGGTGTTGTTTGTACACAAACGGTTTTAAGTCATGACATGAAAATTTTTGAACAATTCTACCAGGTGGCTGTTTAAGGGAAAACCCTGCCCTTTTATTTCTTTTTTCCACATACAGTTTCAATTTTAAATTATTTTCTTTTCTTTTCAATTGTCCACCTAAAACTGTTCATTTCTCCTTTTTCTTTTTCCCCAGCATGAATTTAAAATTTCTGATGTTGGATAATCCAAGTTACTGCCTTGTAAATTTAACCAATAATTTATTTAGTTTCTTCTTAAACCTAAAGGCGTTTCTCCCATTTCTACTTCTATTGCTGCTGTTGATGTAGGCTAGTTCCAAATGTTCCTGTACACAATCTGAGTGCCTGACGCTGAATAATGTCTAATTTGGCTAGATGAGTCTTAGCTGCTGAATTGTAAACTATACAACCCAAGTCTGTGTTAAATCTTACCTACCTTTTTATTTTATGTTCTTTGACAGTGGTATCTGAAATGCTGGTATCCTGCAACTTTTAGATGTCTCTGCTTCAGCACACCTGGATCCAATATTAGCTGTTAGCAGAGCTCTGTAAAGCCTGTCTGCATGCTAAGTGAGGCAGTTCAGCCTTTTAATTCAAGTGTGTATGTAGTAGATTCTAGATTGCGCATAGCTGACGTCTCCCGTTCACAATGAACAGGAGATGGCAGCAAGTTGTCTTTGATGCCCGAAACCAAAGAAGCAGAAGAAATCCAGAAGAAGAATGCTGTGTTCCGTTTGTATTCAAATGCTGGAATTTTCAGTTTACCAAAAAAACAAAAAAACAAGAGGCTATTTACCAATCCCTACATCTAATTAAAATTCAGCTATTGCATTGACAAACTGTTCATTGGCTCAACGTCTGGTCTGAATGTCGTTAGTTAAGTTTCACGAACACTGTGTAATATTTTGTCACGTAGTTCCTCTAGTCTTTCATCTAGTCACTGGAAGAAAGATATGCTAAAGGATTCGACCTGTATGGCTAACAGTGATTGATGTAGACACTTTGCACAGAAATAAGATCAGGTTTAGAGGGCAGATTAAGCGTTCCAATTTCAAAGTATTTTGGTGTGACGTCATTTCTAAAATAAAGTTCCAATTTCCGAGGCAAACTCAACGCACCAAAATAGACGGAATTGTCCTGGAGTAACGCTATGATTCTCTTATATGGTATTTGTTAACAATGAAAAGAACTGCTTTATCTCAAGTTACCGCGGAAATTGCGCTGTCATAGACCGTTGTTCCCGCTGTTGACTGTCAGTTCTGAAGGTGGGACTTTAAGAGGTTATGATAGCGGCTAACTACAGCCAGCTAACCAGCTCCAGCCTTCCTGATCCTCAGGTTGGTTTACGAGGTAACTAAATCCATCAGATGCTGTTTGTAGCCTTCTTGTATACAGTGACATGTTGGAGTGTGTGGCGTGTACCTTGGTGCTAGATGTGCAGAGCGAAGATGAAGCTATTTTATTTTTAGAAGTTTTAATGCAGCTACTTTGCAAGGTTAGATTAGGAGGCTCAACAATAGCCCTCTTTGCTAACATCAGCCTGTTCGGTTGATTATTTTTGAGCATTAGTCTAAAACTACAACAACATGCTTTTATGTACGAGCTCACCATGAAATCGCCTGGGCAAAAAAATTTCAACCAGTTGTTAACAAAAACTTGGCACTAAGTCTGCCCTGAACATCAGCTTGATGAGATTACTGAGACTTTCTAAGCTGAGTTCACCTCCTTATAAACGCGTCCTGTTCAACAGAACTACTGCCTGGAACACAGTCATTGGTTGTTGGATCTAATTCTCCATTCCAACAGCAACATTTGTTGAAATTGTAAACAGCTTTGTGTTTACGGTTACCTTTTATAGTATATGTTTGCTGTTCCCTCATGTCTAAATAGAAAGTGTCTGAACTACAACTACAAACTACTGAACTACACTAAATCACGAATGTTGTTGCTTGAGTTCCTTTATAGTTTATCACTGATTGCTGTTCTTTTTCACAAAACCTGGTCCTCCTCAGGATAATGATGTCTGTGTGAATAACTGCATAGCCCTGTTCTCCAGCCTGCTTTCTTGCTAACAACCTTCTCACTCCAACCAGGTGCTGATAGTGCTACAATGGAGCTGAATCAGTAGTTGGAGCAGCAGGATGTGTTGAGGCTTCATCATAATCCACTGCTTTCAACAGGAACTGTTTTGGAAAAGAGCCCTAAGGTAAAAGAAAGCCAAGCCTCCCTAAGCCTTAGGTTCTGCTTTGTAAAACTCAGGAAATGGCTTTCCTGGACAATCCAGCAATTATCCTGGCCCACATCAGACAGTCCCATGTGACCAGTGATGATACAGGAATGTGTGAGATGGTTTTAATAGACCAGGATGTGGATCTGGAGAAGTGCCACCTTACTCTGGTTCCCGGCGGCAGCTGTGGGTCATCTGAGTCCACCTCTCTCAGTGAAAATAGTGGTACCATGGTGGACAGTCATACTTGTGACCTCTCTCAGTCCATGGACATCACTTCTAGCTGGGACTTTGGCATCCGCCGACGCTCCAACACAGGTAAACCCATCTGCAGGTGCTTGCTGGTTGTTTGGGCAGGCTTTCTGTTGGGCGCAGTTGTAATAGGCCGTACAGCTCAGGCAGCCAGAACGCCTGTTCCTCTGTAATTTTGTGGTGCTATGTCCAATCTGTGACTCTTATGGGTCATTGAAAATGATTGCTGTTGTGGTGAAATCATGGGATCAGGTGTATGTTGGCTATATAAAAATCATTCAGTGAATTGTGGAGAATGGACTAGATGAAACTGGAAGTAGCCAATTTTAGATAAGCAGGACTGGTTCAGTTTGTTTATAGAGCCAGCATCATCTCAAGTCACTGTTGAAAAATGTCAACTTAATGAAGTCATACAGACAGATTCAAGGTCAGTTCCATCCATACCATTTTGATCCTAGTTATCAAACTGTTTATGTCATTGAGTTTGTGTTGCTGTGTCATGTTTAAAATCCACAGCAGGCAAGCACTGAGCTAACTTCGTTTGGTTGTTAATCAAAAAGTTAAAATGACATTGCATATAAAATCAACACATCTTAGGAAACTCAATAAAGCAAGTGCTATTCACCTTATTCCTTGTACCCATGAGGCTTTGCGTAAACTATGGGCTCGACTTCCGTCGCAAACCCGAATTGTCATTTGTTTACATTTTAGCAACTTACTAGCCAGCTTTCGTCAGAGCTTTTAGGCTATAAAATATGTGGGGACACCAGCTATCACACCTTAAATGTGACAGTAATGTTTTAATCCTGCCTACAATTCAGTGACATGAGGCAAGGTTCATAGCTGGTGAGGCACTGACTTAATCATAATCAGATTTACAAATATAGACCCCGCCCCTGTATGTTGTTTACATACAGAAATTTCACCCATGTGGACAATGCTGGAGTGCAAAAACACTATTCCTTTACATGCCATCCATAGCTGTGCTGCCGTGGTAGAATAATTTTGTTAACTTAATGAAACTTGGAAATGTAGGTATTATTAAATTAGTGCTATGCTCCACACCAAAGGGAAAAACAGTTGAAGTACTACTCAAAACCACTTCTTTCTAGCGCTCTATATCAGCCAAGCTACACACAGACTCGTTCCCATAGCAACTGACAACAGCATTTTATGCTTCAGGAGACAACACCAAAAACAAAACACTCAAATATTTCCCACATAAAGAACTAAACATTAAGTCTGTTGCAGTAGCATGGTTTTAGGCTTAATGTTTATTTTGTGATTATTAATAAGTGATTGCTGTTGTAGATAATAGCTACCGCTGCTAATCTAACTCAAGGTTTCGACCAGAAAATTTGCTAAGCCTGGTGGTTCAAGTGCCAAGGCAGTAATTCATCCAGCGGACCGTCGTGTTTTTGAGTTAAAAAAATGTTTAAGGTTGACAGGAAATTTGAAAATATCACTTGATAACTATGCGTTATTGGAAGATTAATACCTCAACACCAACTATAAAGTCTTAAAAATCCACACATTTTAAAAAGACTTTAAAAAATAAGCGATGCTTAGCCCAGTGGGGACACAAATAAAGCCTGGTGGCCCGCCAGGCTTATAATACACTGGGGGAATCCCTGTAACACAGCAGTTTGAGTTGTTTCTTTTCTTCATTCCTTACAAATACAAGCAGTAGCTCACAAAATGCACATTTAATTAATAAACTAAAAAAAAAAAAATCTATTGCCATCTTACCTATACATATAAATAAAGTCCACGTACCACTTACTCTGCACAAAATGTCAGATGTACTTGGCTCTAAAGCCACATCTATCCTCCACACAAGTTGAGAAAGGATGTAAAAGGAGGCAGAAAAGGCGGTTTCTAGCAGGACATCCACAAAGGCTGACGTTTCTTTCCATTTGAAACAGCAGCCATTTTACCATTTTGTCTCGTAATTTCAAGCAAACGTTTCAGCTCAGGTGTTGGTCTTCCTTTAGTTATTTCCTGCTTCAATTGAAAATCCACTTTAGAAAATTGCTTAAGTGTAGAAATGTAGTTATCCATGTTGAAGGCAGAAGAGAGGTGGAAACGATAACTAAATCACTGCACTTATTTACTGTGTGGTGTCACTTAGTCTACAGATGTGGAGTCACAAGACCAATGTCTGGAATCAGGAGCGCCCTTTGCTATGAGGAAAGAAAACTGCTTGCCTCACCTCAAACTTGTTCTCTGCTGTTTAGGATTGCTCCTCTGAACACAAAACACGTTACACACACACACACACACACACACCCCCGCACACCCCCACACACACACACACACACAGTTGACAAAAATATTATTATTATTTTTAAAAATTCAAATAAAAAATAAAATTCACATCACACCAAGCTAATATTATGTAGTTCTGCTGTTTTACACTGTCGGCACAAAACTACAGCTCAGAACTCTGACCAGCTTCACTGTTTTTCTCTTCTTTATTACTGTCAGTTCTTCAGAGAAATGAGTTGCCAGCTGCGCTGCTAAGTAACGGTCATTCCTCTCCAAAACTTAATGATGTGTTTCTGGTGCTCCCCGAGATTAAACCCATAATTATGATCCTTTGTACTGAGCAACTCTTTGAAAGCAGACACTGTGTTCGTAAACAACACAGTATATATACAGTACAACACAGTACAATATTATTGTACTTAATATTGTACAATAACCGAAAGATATGTAACATCTGTCATGAATATAGATCAGCAAAACACCCCCCTACAAATTACAGTGAAATTCTGTTTCTTCCTGAAGTGAGACCAATAATAGTTTCCACAGCCCTCAGAGGGTTATTCCTTGGTGTAACCCTCCGAGGAATAAGGTGGATAGGAAAAGAAAAAGACAATCACGCAATTTGTCTACTAATATAATTTGTATATCACTTGCATACATACAAATATTCATTCAGCTATAAGTTTTTCTTTCTTATAGATAAAATATGCACTGAACAAATCATAATAAAATTCAAATGTGTTTCAAATTAAAAAAAATACTTTAGTAATCCCAAAGGGAAATCCATTGTCCAGAGTTGTCCATAATTTTCTTAATTTTATGAAGAATCCTCCTTTGCTATAACAGTCTCCAGAGGTTCCATGGTCGTCCCCAGAACACAGCCAGGTCAGAGCCAGCCTTCATTATCAGGTTGAGCAGTTCTGATGCTGCTGCCCCAACAGGTGATGGCAGATGAGGTGGCACTCTCAATAACAGGCTTACAAAATATCTTAAATGATTATCAATCTTGGGGGGGGGGAAATCATCTGTTGTTTTTTTTTGTTTTTTTTTTGCAATTGTATTTAAAAAATAAGCAATTGAGTAATGAATGAAAACACTTGTCTGAGAGTCTGGAAAGCCTCTTAAGCGTTGAGTCTGTGTCTGGGACAGTGCAAACATTGATTCTGCTTCTAGTCAGAAAAAATGTTTTTGGAAAATTAAAGCTAGCTTATGAGCTAAACCTGCCATGGTTATGAATATATTACTGAGGAACCAACTTAATCAAAGGTATCTTTTCACATACTGCTTCTGCTTTGTTATTCCTATATGAACAGCCTCAGCATCTGGTTCAAGTGGAGAAAGAATTGGTTCTAAATTGTGAGCTCTTATGAATGCTGTTTTCTTGACTTTGCCAGACCTTTGATCTTGACAAATGGAGAAAGAATAGAATCACCCAAACTAGACAAGCATCTTTGCATGCAACCGCTGTCTCATTTTATCTTAAGAATTTAATACACAAAATGTAAAATATTAGCATATTACAGGTTTCCCTGTTTTTGCTTAGAAACTCCCTTCTTTTAAAGTGTCTTTAGATAGTATAACTGGAAATGGTCTCATTGATTCAGTCAGCAAATTTTGGAACTGTTTTCTGAATGTAATTGAATTTACAGTATAACCTGTTTGATGCCATGATAAGTGTGAGACTTTCTATTTGATTGTCAGAATACCAAATCTGTCACTTAAGCTAATCCTCAAATCATTCATTATTGTGCCTAAGGTGGGATATGGGTTTGTTTGATGCAGAGATGCACCGAAATAATGGTTCAAATCTGGTCGACCCAATAGATTTTTATTTCAAATGGACCCAGTTTTCATTATAAATTAATTTCAGTCTGTAGGGAGTACATATTTGGAGTCTTGATCATGCAGACAATGGAATCACACCAATGACTGTTTTTCTATTGACTGTGATGCAACACATTTACGGATTCTTATAATGTTTACATGCTTTGAACTTTTAATATGACTTGTTTTATCATGCTAAAACTATGAACTTAAACATATTTTACTGGGATAGTATTTGTTATATGAAGATAATGCAGAAATTCAAAGTTGAAAAGAATTAATTGCATTAATATTCAGCATTAATATTCAGCTGTATTCTGATAATTACACTCAAAATATAAACTCTTTCTTCAGAAGTCACCTAATTAGCAAATATAGTTTACTATTGTATAATTTAATTTCAGTGTTTCTGGCCTCTTGAAGTTTTTTGGAGAATAACCAACATCATGAGAACACCAAGGAACACTGAAGACAGGTTAGGGAGAACATTGTGGAGAAGTTTAAAGCAGGATTAAGTTGGCAAACTATATGTTCCATGCTATATATATCTTTTAGCTGCAAAGGTCAGGTGAGATCATTGGTTTCCAGTCTTGCATTCAACAAATGCAAGACCTAACCCTACCCTAACAATCTTGAGATTGTTCTATTAATCTCAAGAACAAAGTAATTTCTGAAAAAAGCCCATAAGAAGTTGTGTTTGTAGTGTGCTACAAGCCAAGGACAAACGTCAACATTTTGGTCTACATGTATAACTGAAAATTACTACACCTGGATCACGCTTTTCCTATGTTACTAGCACAACTAAGTAATTAAATGGTTTAGATCACAGCATGTTCTTATTTGATAGAGTGGCCATTAAAAGTCCAGACCTAAATCCAATTAAGACTCTGTCAAGAGTTAAAAAATATTTACTGATACTTTCCACCCAGTCTCACTGGGTTTGAGCCAATCTGGAGATATGAAGAAGCACATGCAAGTGGTTTGTTAACTACAAAACAATGAGACTTTACTTTTTATTTTCAACTTTGAAATTATGTACAACATATTGATGGACTCTAAGGTAGAATCCAAATTGAATGCACTGAAGTTGAATCCATAATGTAACAAAATGGAGAAAAGGTTCAAAGCATGTGTAAGGCAGTGGAAGGTCCTGAAGGGGTTCTGACTCTTGACAGGACCAAACTGGTCGACCTGTGAAAGTTGACCAGAATAAACTGGCCTAGTTCCTCCCAGAATGATCGGTGCATCTCTGATTTGATGTGGTGCAGAACTCTCCATTTAGTGAACCCCGATTAAAGGGGTTGAATTAAATCTGCCTCAAGCGACTTTCAGGCAGGTTGACCTTAAAAGACGAATATGGTTTTGCCACGAGGGAGTCCAAAGGTAGAGATCACGTTTCCTTTTGACTCTCTTGATAGTTGTAAACTGTTTGGTGGTGTGAAGCTCAGGGTTCTGGGAATGGGTAGTATTCTAGAATCCTCTCAGGTTTTGCACTTAGATTTAAATACTGACCTGTGGTGGCTGTCTCATCAGGATTCCAACAGGAAAGCTGTGAAAAGCCTGGTGCTGCTGGTAAGATGAGTGGGGTAAACCAATGCCTTGGTAATAAGTCCTATGTTTTGGTGTTTTTTTTCTTGACATAATTGATATTTTTGTGTACATGCCCCAAATCAAGACGGTGCTATTCTCTATTGTATTTCACATTTGAATGTGTACACTGTTTGGATACTGTACTGTGTCCATTTTATACAATGTAAATATGTATGGGGGTTATTATTCCTTAAAGTTAAAACGATCATTACCATCTTTAAATATTTTAATTCATAGTTATTACGATAATGTGGCTTTAGTAGAAACTGAATCTGCTTTAATGTAAATAATCCAGTAGACTGTGTGACTGTTATGGTGTGATTTACATAAACTATTAATTTTATTCAACGGCTTTGCACCAGCTTGGAAATGTTTGCATGTAAAAGAAATGTAAAATTTGTTTTTCTTTGCAGCACAAAGACTTGAAAGACTCAGAAAAGAACGGCAAAATCAAATCAAATGTAAAAATGTTCAGTGGAAGGAAAGGACAAGCTCTCATTCTGGTATGGATCCTTCATTTTTTTTCTGCTTCCAATATCAAAATATCTGAGTAAGTCTGTGTTAGTACTGTTGTCTTACAGCAAGAAGGTCTTTGGTCTAAGTTTGATTTGACTTATTTATTTCAGACAGGTTTTTAAAAACAAGAAAAAAGCAATCAGTAGGAAAGAGGAAACATGCGCTTCCATAACCAAGAACAAAATCATTTGTGTACCACTACTTTTCTGTTTGAAAAGAAGTAGGATAGGAAGAAGTGAACACTTATTTAGTCCTATCCCTTATCTCAGTTTAATGAAATGTATTACTACTGACTCAATGATTATCAAAAAATTGTAATTAAAACTATATCATAATGTTCATGTGTCTGATCAATATAGTGGGCTAAAGAGCCAATTAATAAACTATATTACATAGACAAAATGGTTACAAACTTAACTCTCATAACAAGACAAGAAAATCTATAAATAATAATAATAGTAATAATGACCACTGTAAACAACAACTGAACATACAGCATCACGATAATTACCAACTCCTTGCCAAGGTACACCTAACAACTTTTCTTAATCTGTGTTTAATTTTTATATCACAAAAAAAAAAAAAAAAAAAAAAACAGAAGAGAAAAACTTATGAGAATGATGGTAAGGTAACATTTCTGCCAATGGTGGAAATAGTAACACAGAAGAAACTAAGAAAAAACTCATTAGTGTTAATCCCCTTTTTCCATGTGCAGTGGGAGTAACATAATTTTGTATTTACTTTTAAACTGGTTGATGCTTGGGCATTGTTTTAGTTCCATATTCAGTTCGGTCCATTATAAGTATTCTAACACATCAGTTGCAGTGATGCAAAATCTTTTCATAGATGTTCGGATGCTACATATTTTGAAATTCAGTGTTCCCCTTAAGTTGTACCCACCCTCCCTTTCATAAAACATTTCCTGAAGATGGTTAGGTAACAGTTTATAACAGATTTTATACATAAATAGTATAGTCTAATATTTTGTAATGTCCTACAATTTAATAAATTAGACTTGACAAATAAAGGATTTATCAGAAACCTGACAGATCTGTAAATAGCTTGAGCAGAAATGTCATAAACAATGATGTCATCAACATTACTTAGTAATGCATTACTAAGTAATGCATTACTAAGTAATGCATTACTCTAATCTGACCTCTTGCTTCAGTAACACGTATTCTAACTCATTGTGGCACATACAATGTATATATTTCACACCCGAATGAATACTCTTACGGTGAAGGATAAGGGTTAGAAGGTGAGAAGACGCCAATGGTTGTACTACATTCTAGTTTTGGTTTGGATTGGAAGACATTGAGAATAAAACAAGACTCAAATTATATTTTTGTCTTTTTCTGCTGACTTCCACATTGATGACCACCGAACATCTGCGAACATCTGAACATGTATTTTAACAAGAACTCACCAGATGCCGCCACCGCTTCTCCGCCAGCTGTGGTTTCGGACCCAGTTTCTTGCCAGGCAGTTGGAGGTTTTTACTCTGTTTTTGCTGCCATTATCAAGCTTCCAG
>CAEGAD010058950.1:0-13702 GCA_903067055.1 Poeciliopsis paucimaculata
GCATCTCTGGGAACTCCTTCAAGACTGTTGGAAGACCATTTCAGGTGACTACCTCTTGAAGCTCATCAAGAGAATGCCACGAGTGTGTGAAGCAGTAATCAAAGCAAAAGGTGGCTGCTTTGAAGAACCTAGAATATAAGACATATTTTCAGTTGTTTTACACTTTTTTGTTTAGTACATATTTCTACATGTGTTAATTCATAGTTTTGATGCCTTCAGTGTGAAACTACATTTTTCATAGTCATGAAAATAAAGAAAACTCTTTGAATGAAATGGTGTCCAAACCTTTGGTCTGTACTGTATATATATGTATAATTAGTTTTATACATTTTCTTTTTATATATTTATTCTTGTTTTTCTTATTTGGATATTAGGTTGGTTTACAATGATTCCAAATAATGTACAGGAATGACCTGGTGTTACATCTCAATCATCAGGGGGGCAGTGCTCCCCTGCCCCCCCTTTCACTCTGCCCCTGCCTATAGACAGTTATCTTCAGAAACATATGGAAAGGAAAATACAGCTTGCTTGCAGCCCCTAGCTATGACAGTTCAGCAAATTCTAGCATGTGCTGTCAACTCTGTGGACATGCCACACAAATGACTCTGAGAAGTGGAAGACAGTCTGCCAAATGTTTGAGTAAGTGGAGATGAATGCAACATGCCTGAGCAGATACATGAATCAAGAGCTGCAAGGGCTGTCTTGAGGTTATGAAGGGTGTGACACGATCAGAGACTGGAGAGACTTTTAAATACAACATAATTGATGTAATTTGATGTATGTTTGAATTTATCTGATATTTGTTCACACTTGCTTTGACACCGGTGCTTTATTTATTTTTTATTTAATTCATGTGGTAAATACCAAGGCTGAAACGCATGATTAAATACACCTGGTGGTCACTGGGTGAGAGACAGTCTATCACAAGTCAACATAGAGACACATACTCACACCTGAGGTCAATTTAGAGAACATAATGTTTTTAAACTGGGAAGTATCTGGCGGGAACCCATGTATACACAGAGTGAATATGCTGAAAGATTTGAACCGAGGACCTTCTTGCTGCTAGAACACAGAGCTCCCAAACTGCCACCTTACAGCTGAATTGCCTGTTTCATCATGTCAAAATTTATTGTACGAGGAAAAACTACAAAGATGGTCTGAAGTGCTTTGGCAAACAAACCGAATCTTATATCTTATACTGCTTTTGTGTTGGAAAAATAAGAAATATTGTGCAATTACGTCACAATTGACACATTTTGTAATTAAGCCTGCACCATGGTGAAGTTGTCCCTTATTTTGGAGGTGTTGAGTTGATAACCCTAATTATAACACATGTAGAAAAGCGTTTCCATTACAGTGCAGCACATTTACACAGAGAAAAAGCTTGGAAAAGATATTTAGTCATGCTGTGTTCTAGGACATACAGTGTTGCTGCTAACTTTCTGGAAAAATAAGAAAGTTAGCAGCAACAAACCTACTGTAGGATGTTTTGTGTGTAAATGAATGCTGCCCTCTAATGACTGGCAATATGAATAACTAATGTTCTAACTCTTGTTCTACACTTTGCTTTGTTTAGAGGGTCTGGACACTTGGCTATTGAGAAACAATTGCTTGCTGAAGGCTTGGACTCTAATGTTTGGCTATGTCGATAAAGCTTACCTGAAATTGCATGTGCCGTAAACAACCAAGCTCCATGGATGTATGATGGAACATGATGGCTGTTACTGAGAGCTGCAGCAATAAAATTTCTTAAACATTCCTTCTTCTCCGACTTTAGTTGCTCAGTATTTGAAAATGTGGCTAACAAACTCAATGGGTTCGTTTACATCATCTGTTGCAATTGTCAAACTGCAACTATAAGTAGACCACAATTCTAAACCAGTTCAGAAAATCAACATTATTGTTCACCTCACTTTCTTTTCGCTGATTGGCCCATTTGAAATTCTAGCAGACAAATCCAGGTCAATGGGAGAAATTCTAGAAGGAGCACTGATGCGTGATGAGAAACAAGGGGAACTGCACAGGATGGTAATGACCAGACTGATGGTCCTACGATATGGCCATAACCTAGGCAGTGACATCAATGTTGTTTTGTAAACATTGTGGTTTAGTTCATATAGTAGGAGCAAAGGTTTGTTACAAAAGAAAAGTGTGCAGCCATCATTGGTTTGCATAAAATGTCATATTTAAATTACAGGTCACTGCAATGAAGAATATTCAAGCTGGAAAACTCCAGGATGTTCTCAAGAGGATCCTGTTGCCAGAGCAGAGCTTGAATATGCACAGCTTGCTGAACTGTGTCAACAGGCTGGTGTGCTGCAGTGAGGGGAATAATGTTTTAAGAGAAACTTGAGGGACAGACCAGAATTCTGCAGGAAAACACAAGAACATAACGATGGAGCTACTGTTTCTAGTCTGCCATACAACACCACTGAAACAAGGTAATACGTAGGTTTTTATTTCAGTACATTTAAGCAGTTTTTAAGCATTTTAGTTGCCATTATTGGCATTCATAAAGGTTTAGATTACAGATTAATAACAGTCAATTTATTTGTTTAGAACAACCAGGGACACTGAAATACATCTTAAATAAAGCACACAGCTTACAACATTCCCACTTAAAAAAACTGATTCAGTGTTTGTTGAGTTGCCATGGCTGCTCTAGATATGTTTCTGGTCATTAAAGGAGGAGGTAGATGTCAGACTTAAGTACTGTTGGATTACCACAGACTTTGATGTCACAGGGAGAAACACAGTTTTTGTCCTGAAACTAGTCTTTTATCAACATGGACTGGAAGGTAAAGCAGAGAAGAAGAAGCCATTACTCCAAACAACACAAAAAGCCAGATTACAGTTTGTAAATGTCCAA
This sequence comes from Poeciliopsis paucimaculata, assembly GCA_903067055.1. Taxonomy (NCBI): domain Eukaryota; kingdom Metazoa; phylum Chordata; class Actinopteri; order Cyprinodontiformes; family Poeciliidae; genus Poeciliopsis; species Poeciliopsis paucimaculata. The sequence continues at coordinate 2,873 of CAEGAD010058950.1, forward strand.
GGGATAATTTTTGGAGTCATTCTCTGTGGGGTTAGTTTACATGCCCATCATTATATTTGGAGCAAGGGAAACTTTACGAGTGAACTTCCCAAAGTTGATTAGAAAGGAAAAGAATGTTATGCATTGGGGAAACAGATGTTAGCACAAACAGACCTTCCATAGTATAGAGCTAGATTAGTTACAAAGTGGCTTAAGGACAACAATATCAATGTTTTTGCAGTGGTCATTGCAAAACATTGACTTCAGCCCCATTGGATTGTTGCTTAAAAATGGTGTGTGTGAGTGACAAACCTGACTCAGTTATACTAGTTTATTCAGGAGGAATGGGACAAATTTCTAGCAAGCTATTGTGAGAAACTTATGGCATAAACCCCGAAAGTTTGAATCAAGTCATATGGTTTATGGGACAATTCTTCCAAATATTAAGAAAATATAGCGAAACTAATGGATTTGTGGGAAGTTAAAAACAAATCTATGTATCCTCATCGTGACATGTAGACAGAAACGGGGTATATGATGGGGAAAAGAATATGTGTCTTTGTATGATGTATGTAAATATCTGGTTTCAACTATAAAATTAATAAACTTGCTAATAAAATAAACAGCATCTTTCTGCCATGGCTGTACAGGAAACCATATCCAGAAAATCAGACCTTTTATGAATATCGTATCAAATGATAAACATAAGCTGCAGCAAAAATGCTAAAACAGTTCATGCTGCTTTCGCCCCCTCCCCAATTGTTCTTGACCTTTGAACCTGACGGATAGCTACACCAACATGTCTTATATGGCTGTCTGGCCTGGGTTATTGGGGTCAAAAGTCATGATCTCCATGTGGATAAGACCTGGAAAACAGAAAATAGTGTTAAATTTAGAAGAGAAATCTCTTGTGTTCAAACAAATCTTTCAGGAATATGAGCTCATCACTACACTCGATGACTTCTCTTAGGATTTAGATTGTCTCGGTAGAGAGCACCCGAGTCTTTAGCTTTGCCATACATACTCTTCCATTCTCCGACATCGAGCTCAAGGCTCTCGAAGGAGTCATCATAAGGTTTGGAGTCCAGTTCTGAGTCTGGGTCGTGGTATTCTGACAGAAACGGGTGTGCCAGTCCTTGATTGGCTGTGAGCCTCTTCTCTGGATCCAGCAGCAACATCCCCTCCAGAAGGTTTACAGCTGGAGGCATAAGGACAGAAACCATCCCATCTTCTATTAACCGTCAATGCTTTCAGACTTGGGTTGATTTGACAGTATTTACTGTAAGTGTATCTATTAGCAGTGCACACTGTACTTTTTCTGGTATGTTATAGACCTAGAGTCAGGTCCACATAAACAAACTCACCTTTCTCGTTTATTGTTGGAAACACTACTTTAAAATTCTTCTTCTTTTGTGGAGGCAGACCTTGCACATACGACTGTGCCTGAAAAATAAATGACAGGAGTCATATGATTCTTCAGAAACTGACAAACACTGATGGAAATGTGTGAAAACCTTCACATAAATTAATCTCTTATTTCAGTTGCATAATGTCCATCCATTGTCTTCCGCTTATCCAGGGTTATCCAGTTACAGAGGCAGCAGCCTAAGCAGAGAAACCCAGACCTCCTTCTCACCCAGCCACTTGCGCCAGCTCCCAATGTGTTCCTAGGCCAGCAGAGAAACATAGTCCTTTGAGTCCTTCCAGGAAACTTCTCACACTGTCTCTAAGCAAATGCCGAGGCACCATGCCATCTCATTCTTTTGGCCATGTAGTGCTCTGTACCATAGATGAGGGCAGGAATATAGATCAATCATTAAACCAAGAGCTTTGCCTTTTAGCAAAAGCTCTTCAACATGGCAGACAGGTATAACACCCGCATCACTGCAGACACCACACAAATCCTCCTATTGACCTACCACTACATTTTTCCCTTATTCATGAACAACACCCCAAGATACTTCAGCTCCTCTACTTGGGGCAGGGCCTTGTCTCTGATCTGGCTAATGCCCTCTACCCTGGTTCTACACCAGAAATAGGTAGTCCTGATTTATATCCTGGCTGGTTCACACTCCACTGCAAAGTACTCCAGGGAAAGGTTACAAACACAATTGGTGTCAAAGGGTAACCTTGGTGGAGTCCAACTTACTGCCAGCAACAAGGACCAAACTCTGGCATTAGTTGTACAGAGACCCAACAGCCCTCAGTTCTGTGTATAGTCTGGTTCCCCTTACACAGGACTACCCAGGGAGACATTGGAATGCCTTCTCCAAGTCCACAAAACACACGTAGACTGATTTGGTGAACTCCCATGTGCCCTCCAGGAAAAAGAATGGTTCGACAAACACAAAATCAACCTCCTTCCACAGCTATCTCAATTTCAGATCTAGATTGGGGGGACCAGAAGAGAGGAAAGTTCTTCAATGAGAGGTTCAGGACATCAACTGCAACAAATGATTAATTTATGCTCATCTTGACCAGATTTGCAAACAATTTTTTCTGGAAATGTCAGTGTGGTTGTTTTGCAGACAAAAAATAACTCACATCTTTACTCTGCATCTTCTGCACTAGGGACGAGTCTGGTGTTCCTGTCAGATTGAGGATCTTCTTCAGCTGATCGATACCTGGATGCTTAGGTAAGAAAACTAGGGCAATCTGTTCAGTGTGTATCTGTTTAGCTGTATTTTAAATAAACAAAATTTAATTTGCATATGATGTTATTAATACATTAAGCTAATATTAGCACGTCTCTCACATACTGGTTTATATTCATGAATATGATTCATTTAAAGCTCATTCCTACACATGATTGAAACTTCAGCCTTCTTCTTTAACCTTATAATAATTGAGCATGAAGATATCTGTATGTGGATACTGTCATGTCCTGAGAAAAGCACCGTGCCGGTGATCATTTCAGCCAGGATGCAGGCGGCAGACCAGACATCCACTGCAAAGAGGCAGAATCTCAGCCACAAAAATCAGGTTGACAGTTTGTGTTGTAGCCTACTTAAATAGCATATTTCATTTGAGACAAATTGATATTAAAGATGCATAATATTGTTCTTACCTGCCTGACTGTAGTGCATCCAGTTGAAAATGACCTCAGGTGCTCTGTACCAGCGTGTGACCACATAACCAGTCATTTCACTCTCAGTTTGTCTTGCCAGACCAAAATCCAGAATCTGAAATTAATGACACTTGATTTTTTTCTATATCTTAATTCTTTCAGTTTCAAGTTTTGCTGCAGATTCACAATAAAATTGTGGTCAGAACTTTAACCGACCTATTCTATTTTTGTTTTTGCATTGTCCTGTTGTCCATAATACTACCGCCACCCAGTTTCACTATAGGGGATGTGATATCAAGGTGTTAGTTTGTCTCAAGGTGTTAGTTTGTCTCTGCACTTTACCTTTTGCAGTGGTGGAGACACTTTGGCTTCTCCGCTAATGGCAGAGATATTTTTTTGTTTAGCACTTTAATGTTTTTGCAAACTTTCAAAACGTTTAGCATACTTAGCTTACCCTGAATTCATTTTTCTAAAAGACTCATTTATTTGGCTGTTTTGTAAACTTTCAGTTGAATAAACATTAACCTCTCTGTTGTAGTTTTAATTATTGTCTGTCAAGAATTTTTCAAGTAGTCAGCTGTTTCCATTCATGGTCGTGAAGAGGATGAAGCCTGTTTATGCAGCATTTCGATTTCCTCCCTACACCTTTCCTTTCTTTTTTTCCAAAAAGCTTTGAGTAAATTGCAAGTAAGCAATAAATGAAGGAATGAAGTGCAGCCTACCACAAAAAACAGTTACATGAACAATCAAGTGTGTTAATAAAAACATACATAAAATTCATAAATACCAATTATTTGAGAGACTCCATGCTCTCTTCGCGACATATGATGGGAATAACTATGGTTGAATGTCGCGCTTTAGCATTAGCTTCCACTAAATACTATGTTGGTATAGGACTTTGGCGTCAGTGGAACTAATGTGCATGCTTTAAGGTTAGGGCAGCTAAATTCATAGTTTGTGGTGTCCACCACTGTCATACATTTTGAGAACTTACCTTTAATTCACAGGATTCGCTCACTGCCAGATTGCCTGGCTTCAGATCCTACAACACACGAGCAACACCTTGGCGTTAATTTCAGCATATGTTTGCCTCTTTGCTGGCAGCAAAATGAAAAAAAAATCTAAACGAGTTATAAATGACTTAAACGTTGAAGCTGATATATACCGACCCGATGTATGATCCCAGCAGAGTGGATGTACTGCAGAGAACAACAACATGGATTTGAGAACATTAGGAAGACAAGGAGATTATCTTTGTGAATTTAAGAGATGTTGGAAAAACATATCAAAAGGAGGAAACATCTTAAGATATTTGCAGCTAATTAAAAGACATACACTAGTTTTACAGTTAGAATTGGGTTTCTAATTTTGTTTCCACAAAGCTCTGTTGGTTACATATTAACTAGCAGTGCCTGAGGGTATAAATAAGGGTAGGGAAGACAAACACCCATGACACACTCAGCCTGGCAATGTAATAAGGAACAGACTATCTGACAAGATTCCTTTGAACATACTCTTAAATGTATTTATTCTGCAATCACAGTCATTTATCAACACAATAGTTAAATGCTTTTTCTTATACAAAACACTGAGTAGTTGCTGAACTATAGTTGATGAACTACAGTCGAAGAGCTGTTTGAAAAGGCAGAAAACACCTTTTTCGGCAAATAAGATACACAGCTGAAATTAGACATACAGATACACTGAAAAACAATTTCTAGTATTAAATCGGAGCTCACTTTTCCTGCTTACGGTTAATTTTGACGTGCCAAAAGATTTCTATTTTCTAGAAACAGCATTATCTTCATCACTGGGCATTAGCTTGATGTTGGTATTGACATTCCCTAAGCTCAGCCTGAGTTTTGCTCACAAGATGCTCTGTTTCTTCCCATATGTGATTCATATCTTTGTGATCTAGGAAGGCAGTAAGAGTGTTTTTTTTTCTCCTCTGTGCATGTTCCACCTTGTGCTGCTTCTGCTTCATTGTGTTAATATGACTTGGTTCAAACTTGTTGAAGCTGAGATATCTTGACATTTCCAGCCTGGTGAGATTGCTGCTGAGATTTGTTTTTTACACCAACACACAAGTGTGACAAACTCCTTCAAAACTGTGGAATATTTGACCTATCAGAGAATACACCTTTTAGCAGTGGCTGCATGTAAGTTGCAGCTGTAATTTGTAGTCCTAAAAAGTGTTGACTCAGGGGAGCTGAATATAAATCCACACACTTTTCAGATTTTTGTTTATAAAAAAAAATAACAAAAAAAACTTCTACTTTACAACTGTGCACTATTTTGTGTTGGTCTAGCACTTAAAATCCCAATAAAACATAGAAATGTGTTATTCAAAAGAAAAATAAACTTTTGAAAGACACAAAGATGTGCATAATAATTTTATTTGGAGGGGCATGGAGGTGGATATTTATCACAAATGGCCTAGTAGGAGACTGTAAATAAAGCAAATAATAATAATAATAATAATAATAATAATAATAATAATAATAATAATAATAATAATAATAATAATAATAATAAAATCCCTCACCTTCAGGCCTCTTAGCAGTTGATAAAACAGATATGTGATGATGCGGTCAGATAATCTCTTTCTCTTCATAATGTGGCCCAGATCTTGGGCTACAAAGGGCATCACCATATAACTAAAGATTGACAGATATCAAGGGAGGAAAGAAACACAAGAAAAAACTAAATAAAATAAAATCTCCAGGCCTGAGCCTAAATGTTCAGGATATATGAAGCAATTTTATAAATACAGACAGTACAAAGGAAAGGAGATCAACATTTGAATGAACAAACCAAGTAAAAACAAGCAGGACGAAGCTGAAACATTGAACCAAACTCAACAAGCTGCAGAAACCAGCAGGATTTTTCTACTTACAAGGTTTGGAATTTCTCCAGTGTGGAGTCGGGTGTAAAGACATCAAGAAGGCAGATCACCTATAAATAAAAATGAATCAATCAATAAACAAGCTCAATCCTTAGGATATTTCCTTGTATTAATTTTTCTGTTCTTTATATTTACATTAAAACACATTTACACCAGCCTGGATCATTGAATTAACAGCAGGACGGATCCATAGTTTCATGTTTTATGTCAAATTCTGACCCTATCACGAGACAACTTAAATCAACACTTAGACTAGCAAAGAATTACCTATTTGTTCCTAGCTAATCTTTCAGTATCTGGGTGAATTGTAGCCTCAGCTTTCTGTTCTTAGCTGACTGGTGTTGGCATCAGGTGTGATGTTCTACTGCTGTTTGAAGTGTTGGGCCCTTAGAGGTGGTATTCTGATTACCTTAACTGTAGCAAATGGTCATTTGACTACAACTACCCATCATCTTGTTTCTACGCTCTGTAAAACAGGAGATGTTCAAGTTGCTTTGTTGGAACTTGATCAGGCATAAACCGAGGTGAGTTGATAGCATTTGCCCCTTTAAAGGATGCTGCAGGTTTTACATTTTTGCCACAATTACAAATTTGAGAACATCAAACAAACTTCAACATCAGACAAAGAACCAGAGTCATTCAAAAATGCATTTTCAAATGATTATATTTGTTAAGAGAACTAGACATCCAAACCAGTCTAGTTGAAAAGCTAATCAGCCCCTAACCATAATAGTCTTTTAAATTGCAGTGGAGGAATTTTGGCCTGCTCTTCTTGTGTTAGTCAGACTGAAGGATTTCCAAGCATGACTGATCTGTTAAAGGTTATGCCTCATCTCAATTGGATTTAAAGAGGCAGTATTATGCAATTAGCATTATGCATTTAATGCCGTCTTATAACACAATCAAAAAACGGTTACCATTAGTTGTTATAAAAATGCAATATATACCAACTATGTCTTAAAAGATATTTGACTTCATTATAAGAGAGGCTCAGTGGCTCAGTAGCTCCAACCAGATGTTCACCACAAGAGATTAAAGAATTTCTCCTCTAATCTCTCGCTAGCTCCTTCTGACTAGCCAGCAGCAATTAACAGACACCTGGTAGAACTGTTCACCTGCTGAGCTCATTATAGAAGCTACTTCTCAGTGCAACACTGGTAAAAACATTGTTAAAGGGTTAATAGAAGAGCCATGTGGTGATGACATCCTCAAGGCAAAGTTTCAGATAGAGCAGGAGTGTTTAAAGAGACAGAGACCCAATTTCAAGGCGTAAAATTGCAAAGTAAATTTTCTTTTAAGTGATATTTGATATATACAGCATTTCTTTAACAACTGAAAGAAACATAGTTACTTGATCGTGCTATAAAATGGCACAATGTTTCTGAAAAACACAAAATACAGATTTTTGTGTTTACTTGGGCTATGTTGAATCTTGAAGATTGGAATAATTTAAGTGTGACTAAGTCATCTTTAAAGAGAGAAATATGTTTTTCGCATCACTGTACTTGCAGAATGCAGACTAATTGTCATTTCCTGTAAACATTTCTTCTCACATTGTCATGCTGAATGTGGCGGAGCAGCCTGAGCTCCCTGTAGGCTCGCTTCGCATGGATGAGGGACTGAAAGGGCCGATACAGCTTCTTTATCGCCACCTTCTCTTTGGTCTTCTGGTCGATGGCAGAGCTAAACAAGATTAAACACACTGTCTTATTGACTTGGTACATACTGGCTCACATGACTCACACGGATACTCTGATGGAAGTCAGGAACCAAAGGGTTGTTGTTCTCTGACACACCTTTTGTCTATATATCAGTGTCATTATCAGCATCACTTTATTATTGTCCTTGTAGGGAGATTTGCAGGATCTGAACCAAAACAACATCAGTGTTAACAGCCGATAACTCATCAGCAGTATCTACTGTTTCAGTGGAAGATCCCTGGAAAGAACTGTATTTTGGACAGCTCACATTCCTGTCTGTTGTGTTGAAAAGGTTTGTGGTGGAGATTCTTGTCATTTTGAAGGACCTGCATTGACTTGCCGATCTGCTTCAGGCAGACAAGAACTGTTTCTGTTAGCAAAACCATTTCATCCGGGCCTCTAGGGCTGTGGAATGCATATTTAGGTCCTAAAAACACACAGGATAATTTAGGACGTCAGTCAATTTACATCCAAACTCAGTCAAAGGCTTGGAATACTGTAGAACTTTAGAACAGCACTGATCTATAAAACTATACTAGCAGCTTGACGATGTCTGGCTGGAACATTGGAAAAGTTTTATTAACCCTACAATGTAAATTAGAAGAGCTCAAATCTAAATTTGTGACTATATGACAGTGAGAATTTTTTTTTTTTAAAAAGTTACAATATCCATTATAATTTTGAAAACGTTGAAAGAGTGACTGTCTTCCTTCAGTGTGGGCTAAACTCACCACACTGTCCCGTAAGCTCCGGAGCCGACCGCCAGCAGCGTCGTGTATCTCTCCGGGACATCCCAGGTGGTTTTCTGCACCTCCACCCGGTGGAAACCCGGCCTGACGGGAGAACTGCTGACCGGAGACTGCATGGCGACCCGGGAGTTCAGGTCGCTTCGCTGCGGCACTTTGACCGCGCGCGCTGTTTCTACCTGACAGGTAGGTTCTGGAGGGTGGGGGCGCGCGCATGGGAGACGCCTCCGCGCGCTTCCGGACACGCTCCTTTAGTTTTTATTAGCTGCAGGAGAAAATCCAGCATTTGAACATAGAACACAGCAATTCAAAGAACACATTTCAAAACAGAGAGAAAAAAACCCAAAAAAACTAAGCATGATTCGCGTTTTGCTGTTATTTCCTGATTATTATCTGCCTTTAAATCGATGTTGGACTTTGCTCCTGCTTTATTTGCAAGAAGGGAAGAGAAGAGTTTTTACATTCCACACGTTTGAGAAATCCTGACGTTGGTGGGGCAAAATAGTGAGTTTTATTATTATTATTATTATTATTATTATTATTATTATTATTATTATTATTATTATTATTATTATTATTATTATTAAGATTGTGTTGTTTTCAGGATTTCAAAATGCAGTTATGGGTCTTTGCATTTTACTTCATTTAATAGTATTTGTATGGGAGTCCATTACTGACCTTTTGAAGCAAATCAACATTTAATGAGTCAGTGCCATTGAAGGCTATGGCAAAATTTCACAAAAATAAAGACTGACTATAGCAATAAAATGCTATTGTGAATCAATATTACTTCAAGTCACATGATAAAGTTAGGACACCATCTACATCTCCTTGAGAAAGCGGGGAGGTTTATGTTTCCTTTGGAATATGAATGTATTATTGTGTATTCATTGTTTGAATCTGGTGCAGCTGGAAGGATTTTTGCTTCCTTTTTTTATTTAAGGATATTTGGGGTTGTGATGTATAACTCAGCTATCCTAACAAGACGTTACTTGGATGATATGAGTTATGACAACAATGTATTTCTCTCTGGGATAAATAAAGCATTTTTAAATTAATTTCACTGATGCCGATTTATTTATATATCAAAGCTTTCTCTTTTACTTCTCAAGAACAAAACATCTCTCAGAAGGCCTAGAACAAAAAGAAAAACTATTTCACAGATATACAGTTAACTTCCGATTAAAAAGAACTAAAAATCTCACATATGAGCAATTTAAAATATTGTCACCTTCCTAAAACAATGGCCGAAGTCAGTTTTTGTTAAAAGTAAGTCACCGCCTCTTTCTTCCCAAAATATGTTTTAGGTAAAGAAAACAACAAAACAAAGCAAAGCAAAGCAAAACAAACAAAACAAAACAAAGCAAACAAAACAAAACAAAAAACACTTGGCAAAACAAAACAAAACAAAGAAAACAAAACTAAAACAAAACAAAAACAATAATTTTGTGACGGGATTCTTTTTAAGAAACAATTCTACCTAACAACCAGCAGAGGGCAGTGTCATCTTATCTGGGCTTTTACGGGTCATTCTCATCTTCATTGAGTTAAATCTGTATTGAGGTCCATCATCAGTTAACATACCGATCAAAAACAGTGTAATTATAACAATGTAGTTGTAACTACTCTATAATATAACAGTGTAGTTGTCTTGAAATATTGAGGTTAGATGATATATTGATAAATATCAGACAGCAGGAGGAAAACTCTTTCAAAAAGTGCTGAAAAATGTAAATGAAAAAAGTTAAAGTGTGGGAAATTTGATCACAGAAGTGGTTTTATAGTATCTTATAAATTCCATGCTTTCCAGCTGAATATTGAGGGTTACTGGCAACCTTCAGCATGCAACAAGGAGTTGACAGATTAGAGTGTGAAGCCAGCAGAGGCACGACATATTTCCTGAAAAGGATTTTCAAAAGAGCAGCGCCTGAGTTACACTATCGGTCCTTAATTTAAACTGTCTGACACAAAGTGTAAAACAGCTTGTTTATTAGGTCCTAGCCATGAAATATAATTAATCATTTAGAACAATAATGGTGACCTGTCCAGGGTGACCCCGCCTCTCGCTCGAAATGTCTCTCTGGAGATAGGCTCCAGAGCCCCTCCCGACTCCACTAGGGACAAATGTGTGAAGAAAATGGACGTATTAACTTTTTTTTTTAACTTTATTTTGAAGGTGACCTCAAGTACTTCCTGTCTCCGGCCCGTCTGACTCCGTGTTGTCTTGTCTCGAGCCGTTTGTCTGCTCTAACTGTTGTTGGAAGCTCTCAGATGTGCAGGGAGCTGAATGTCCTACTTCCACTCACACTGCCATCCTCTGGACTCGTTTTTTTTTTTTTTTTTTTTTTTTAAAAATTTTGATATTGTTTAAAACAGACACGAAATAGGTTTTATACTCCAAAATATTGAGTATTTTTAAAAAAAGACCACACA
>CAEGAD010058963.1:0-52351 GCA_903067055.1 Poeciliopsis paucimaculata
ATATACATATATATATATATATATATATATATATATATACTTTAATGCATTATAAAAGCACAGGTGATATGAAATCCTCTTTGCTAAGTCTGTTTGAGTTTTTATTTTCTAAATCATCCATTTTTTCCTTCTCTTCCCCTAATAGATAGAGAAAAATGTCTTGTGAGTGCAGCACAAGTCTGAGTTGCCACTCAAAGCAAACAATTACAAGAAATGATTTTTCCAAGCAGACAGTTGCAGCAGGGTGCCTTTTATTAGCCATACTTCTTGCAATTACGGCTTTCTGTTATTCGTATTTTAATGTATGCCGTCACACGAAGATGATGTTTGCATTGAACATTTATGATTATAGGGTACAGAACATTTTTCCATCTCATTTTTTAAGGAGAAGTTTGTTTGTAACTCTATTTATCATTCACTGAACACATTGTGCAAAATGTAAAATAAATCCTAAAAAAGGTCAAATAACAAAATAAAGCTTGAATATTTATGTTTAGCTAACATGAAAATAATGCTAACTTATGCAAAATTTGTTAACTTTGGATTTACCTCAAGTAACATATTATGTTAGCATTGTATATATTATTAGCTGCAAATCTGCAAAGGTACTTGGGGAAAATTGAACTATAAAATCTGTTTGAATTAATATTTATGCCAGGAATGGTTCATTTTTATAATCAACAAAAAATTTAATTGGCATTATATCAATTAAATACTAATTGATCGTTTATCTTTGGTAATGAGCTTCAAGTCTTTCAGATTGTAAAGCTTCTTCAACATTACTCAAATCTTCAGCTCCCTTCATAGATTCTCTCTCAGGCTACGTTTACACAAGACTGCTGCCTGGAAACTGTCAATATTTTCAGACGTTGATTGGGGAAAAGTTCCATGTTTAGATCACACCACCAAGACACTGCAGTTGCTTTGGCTGTACCACAATATGGCGCTGTGATTTTAGCATGCTGTCGAACGTGCATGCTATTTTTACTCTTAGCTTCTACCTCAGTAGCGTCCACCTCATTGTAAACAGTAACCAATCTCTGTCTTCCACGAATTAAGTTCTTATATAACACATACATTCCTTATCAAAGATTCTGCTACTTAACCTTGCAATCTGCCAATGCTATCCGCCATTCTTTTTGTTATCTGCCCACAGATGTGTAAAATAAACCCCGCATTCTGTGCAGAGTACTTCACACCTCTGTGGGGGGTATTACAGAAAAGTTTCAGTCTAAGAACCTGGTTTTAAAAAGTGCAAGTTTCAGAGTCTCCAGTCACTGATGCTGTGTAAATGAGCGGCTGGATTGTAACAGAAATGCTACTTTTTAACTGAAGAGTGGCTCCATGTAAATGGGGTCTCAGATGCAATTTGGGACTCTGGAATCATCATCTACTCCAAAACAATAATAGCAAAAGAGCCACTTTTCTACTACTTATTCCACAGCATAGTAGACAATATAAACCACAAACTGTTGGATTGTAATTCAAATTAATTAATTAATTAATTTTGTTTTTGCTGAAACCCTGTTTTTTATTTCCCAACTTAAAATTAACACTTTTTTTTTCTCAGCTGTCTTAGTACACTTAGCTTGCTCAACATACTCAACAACTGCTGAACTGTAAGGTTTCAGCACTCAAGTAACTTACGGTGAAACTTTTGGTTCTTGTTCTAAGATAAGCAAACATTTTCCAATGTTCATTTCAAATTTGATTTTATAGTAACATGCAAGCAAATTTGGAAATGTTTTCCAAGTATAAAATCTTCTACATATGCTTCAGATGTGGAAATATTCCCATAGGAAAAAACATGCTTTTCACGTGATACATTTGATATAATTATTTTCTTCTCTGCTTTCAGCTGTACGGACATTAGACCACATGTTTTACCATGTAAATACATCTCTCCACACACAATCAGAAGGGAAAATGTGAATTTTTTTTCACAAGTTGCAGTCATTTAATACAATCAATGTTATCCTGTTGAAGAAAATGAAATATTACATGAGTTATTTTCTTCTGAGACAAGTTGAGTGCCGTTTTTTTACTTTCATTTGTACATCAGATCATTTCCTCTAATACCCTCATTATGCCTTTTACATGTCTTAATTGACATCTAGTCAAATTCTTTTTTTTTTCTTTTTACCAGGAAGCCTTGTAGTAGAGAGGCACTTGCCTTAGTTTAAATGCCAGTGTGTCTTTGCTGTCACAGCAGTGCATTACAACCCTCTATTTCACCACCTCCGCTTATGTGAAGGGCCCATTAATGGTTCCATGGGAGGAGGACTCCGATTGGATTCAGTTCCTGTTGTCAGTTCCAATAAGGGGGGAAAAAATATGTTTACTGTCAGCTTCTAGTACAATAGAGATAGAACTGTTTCATTGCATTACTTTTCCTTTTAGAAAAGTGCACAAATCAGTTCTGATCTGTTGTCCAATAACGAGTGTAGAATTAGCTATCACTCTAATTATTTTATTTGTCTACCTTTCTGCTTAGCTGATTTTTATTACTTAATGAAATGCATCTGTTTTATTACTGATTTCAGGAAGATATTTTTTAAATACAGATGTAAGTGCACAGGGACCAATACTGTAGTGGAGTTGCTCTTGACAGTTTTGTTTTACGCCTTATTCAACAAGACTAATGTGCTATAGAGAGATATTACATTGCAGCTCAGTCTATGATTGTATGGGAGTTCTACCACATAAACTGGTTTAAAGGAGGGACAGTTAACTTTCTTTAAAGCAAAGTAGGAAAATACCTATGAATAGTGTGAAGCCTCATTACTTGAGTAAATGGGTAAATGCCCCATGGCCTGCACCACCCTCAGTATGCCAGATGCAAGAGCAAATTGGTCTCTAGAGATTTGTATACATGACTATGTGAATGCCTGTGTGCATTTGTGTGTTGTACAGTATGAAAGTGGGAGAAAAATATGATTGAAGAGGACAAATATGACAGAAATAACCTGATTAAATTCATAAAATAAACAAAACACTGTTGAGTGTATGTCTTCCTTGTATCAAGTTATCTATTAAAGTGTATTTGTTTAGGTAAATAAAACCTCACAGGGAAACACATATGAGAATATAATTTCTATTTAAGCAAAAGTAAAATACAGAGGCATTGTGTAAAAAGGAAAGCTTGCAGCACCACCTAGTAGTAATTGTGTCCTCAGAAACAAATTGATCTAAGTGACACAAAAGGCTTTTGATACACGTGCGTCTGGAAAAATCGCAGGCCTAAGTGATACAAATTAATAAATAATAAAAAAAAGTATAAATGTAAAACAAACCCGCTCCAGAACATGATTTTAAATGTCAAGATTTAAAGCACCATTTAAAGATAATATTTTTTTTTCCCACAAATTTGTAATTTTCAAGTAACAAGAGATATTTCTTCCTTATTTTTATGATTTTAAGGAATTAGGCATCCTCTCACTATTTGACATCTGTATGTAATTTTACAAACGCATAATAACATACAATACACCAAGAAAGTATTCACTTTTTCCACATTTTATGTTATTTTTTGTTTTGAATTAATATCTTTCCTCAAAATTCTACACACAAATACTCCATGACAATATTATGAAAAAACTTTTGAGTGTCTTGTAAATGCATCAAAAATAGAAAACCAAGAAATCACATAAAAAAGAAACAAGCAAAATGGACTCAGATACATCAGTTCTGTCAGGAAGAATTGGGGTAAATTGGCTTCTTATGTTTCTTTTGAAGTAAAGGTTTCTTCCTTTCTTAGCGGCTCTTCAGCCCATGTCAGTACAATACTTGTTTCACTATGGATGAAGACACTTTACTACCAAGTTCTTACAGCATCTATTTTAGGTTGTTGGGTATTGTTCTGTGGTCATGGTCAACATTTTTTAATTTAAAAAACATTCCAAAACTATTTCTAAAAAATGTTTTCACCAAGTTTTCTGGCATTTAGCAAACATAAACAATTTGGTAATTCTAACTAAGCCAAAACAAGATACGATTGATGTGATTTACCTTCAGATAGTGAGTAAAAATTATATCTTTTTTATGCAAAACATGCTATCTGATTTCAACTGTAGGCTCTACACCCAGGTATCATTTCATATATATAAATGGCTTCAGCAGGCACACACACCTGACCTCAAATGAGACCCAGATATTCACTCACTGAACTGTTTTATCTTTGTAAATACATTTTCTCTGTCTGTGTGATTGGATTCAAACTTACTTTCAAAAGTTTAAATATGGACGCCACTTTTTGTAAAAATTTGGATTTTGTTAACCTAACACTTTTGTTTTAAAACTTTCTGCAAAACTGCAAGAGCAGTTTGGGGAAATATGCCTGACAGCTTGGGAAACTCAGCATTGCTACATTAATGCAGCAACATTGGGTTTGTCACATTTCCAGTAAGTTTGTCTCCCAAACCTTCTGCTCACACTGAAGTCACCGGAGTCAAAAATGACATTTTTTTGTTATTCATTCAAAACAAATGAAAAATGGGATTCCTTATTTAAAAGTGGCAATAAATATTTTCTAAAGTTGAATTAATACTCCCAGGAAGTATCCTGTACCAAATTAAAAGATTTAATGCTCAGGGGAACAATTTAATTTTAATGCTCATAACATAGCAAGCCATAAGATTTGATTTCTAATCAATGCAAAATTTTGCCCCAGTAGAATATCAAAGTTTGATTGTTACACAAAACCATCACATCTGATTCTTAAAGACCAAAGCTGTAGATATGCAATTACTGTGAAATACTTTAATTTAACACAGAAGAATACACAAGGAAAAAACTGTCAGCTACTATTATATAAGTATAACCATAAAACAACAAGTAAGCTATAAATCTTCTGTTCCTCTTATGTGTCAAGGAAGTCCTCAAAAAAAATATATTTGTCAGAACTGCTATGTGAACCATTGGGTGTTCTCTGCCTCTTGAGCCTCTTTTTTTTTTTCTAACTTGAGATTACAAAGGATTTTATTTGTTACTTTTCTTTGGGTCACTCCTGATTCTATAAAAAAAACTGATTCACTAAAAGAAATAGGAGTAATATAACTACTCGAAATACACCAGGACAAGTCATTGACTGATGTCCTGGTGTGGACAGTATGTTCAATGGACATTATGAGAACTGAATTGAACTCAATTGAGGGAAACTGAGAGTTGAATGTTTTATTTATTGTGTCAATGTGTTTTGGGTGGGGGAATAAAAAGTGTGTTCACTGATGTCCCTCGTTAAAGTCATTAACTATTCAGATTAAATTCTTACAGTACACGGCATTTTTTACAAAAAATGCTTTAGGTGTGTTTTATTATGGTTATAGGTTTGTTTTCCTTTTAACCTTATACAGTTGCCATTGCCAAACCTCCCACGGACCTAAGAGAAGTGACCCTAATTGTGTAGAATTTAGTCATTTCAATAAATCACATCAGTAGATATTTAGGCATTCTGGAATACTCAATTCACAAAGCTTTACAGGTACATGAAGGTAGCTGGGTAAAACAGGGAAGTAACAGGAGGATCAAGCAAGGAGTGAGAGCAGGAACTGAGTTGACATACTGAGTGTTTTTTATCCTAAAGTTTATAAAGAAGTGAAACATTCCACCAGCTTTTACAAACTAGAGCTGTGTATTAAAACAGAAACATTGGCCACTGATTTAAAATGACTCTTCTTAAACGCCTTTCACACTGTTTCCTATCTTCCCATGTTTGCTGGGATATTGGAAAACTTGTGTAACATGAGTCCAAATTAATGGGATTTTGTTGAGGATCAAATCCTGCCAAATCTGTGAAGATATGTCAGTTTGATGTGTTCATTAGCTGTAGTGGAAAAATTTACACATGTAATAGAAATGTCATTTATAATTTCCTGCAACTTCACATTCATAGATTGTTTGTCTGGAATTGTTTCACAGGTGACACTTTTACTCACAATCTCAAATTAATTATACATGCATGTGACTATTTGTACAAGTTTGGATTTTGTGCTCTGCAACTTCTCACATTGTCATCCACAAATCTTCTAATCTCGAATATAAGTTTGAATGTTTTGAAACATATTTACCTCCAAGACATACCATCTCTATATGGTATGTCTTAAATACTGACAGGACACACATTACTTAAACTGTCTTTTGAACTGCTGCTGCTGCTAAGAGCCACTTTAGGACTGTAGGAAGCAGCTATAAACGCTGTCTTTTAAAACGATCTGTTTTAAATGAAGCTGTTTAAGTTGGCTTTCTACCTGTGGAAAGTCATGCTTGTTGATTTTTTTCTAGCCTCTATTAAAACCTATCTCTAGCAAGAATTCCACTCTAGAGTTGGTTTGCGCAAATACTAATCATTATTCTATATATATATATCTTCAAATAGACCTCATAATATTTTAAATACCTTTTAAATAATAATAGAAATATATGCATCGCAAAACTGTATTTTATCACATAGGAATGTCTGCCATTCACAAACAGTAAATCTGCCATTTCTATTGTTCATAACACCTCAAGTCCCTGGGGTCTTTTTGTCTGTCACTTCTATTGGTTATATATTGTCTGTTCTTTATTTATTTATTTTATTTATTGCAAAGAGAAAAATGTGTGGAAAAATCATGCAAAAATGTTCGCAGGTTAGTGTTCCATTATTGTTGACCATAACTGTATTAAAAAGTACACTCAATACAAGAATGTGGGAGACACTAAAAGTTGCACGTCTAAAAGTAAAAGGCAACTTCAGTATTGTCAGTATTTCAAAGAAACCTATTTCACTCACAGTCACTCAGCTATATTAAAAAGCATTAGTCACACACAGAAACACACAAATAAATATTCCCCAAATGAACTTCAGACATAAAAAGACTCGCACACTCTGAGTTGTCCATAAAGCTAATGGAGTCTTCTGCTCCCTGGAGAGTATGTGACAAGTTGAATCAGCTTGAGGAGTTGAAGACTTGTTAGTCCCTCTGGTGTTTGCGTCCATATAGAAACATCAAAATCAACACCATCGTAGAAACAGACTTAAGCCAAACGAGTGGCTATAATCCTCTAGCTAAGCACTTATATCACTGATTCTAAAAATTATGTGATAAATCAAATGTATAAATAAAATAGAACAAATAATTTATACTTGCACACTAATCAAATATGCATGTGATTAGTGTTCAAATTGAGCTTGTCATTTCAAATTAGCAGTGTGAAATTTATGTTTTGAAAAAAAATGACTTTTTATGTTTTGTGTCATGTTATATTATTCCATATCAAAAACACTCAGTCCTGCTGTTAAAGTCTGAAGTCAGATAAAACAAATACAAATGTTAATAAATAATTAACTTGAAAGCAAATATTTGAAAAGTTTTGCTTTTTATAAATATGTAATAAATATGCAGTGAACCAGCTGTCACCAAAGATTACTCACTGGTCCCTTTTGTTGCTCATTCTTTTCTGATTTTATTGCTCTCTATGCCTAAAGGTAAACATGCCATTATTTGCAATCCTAAAGGACTTAAGTGGCATGTTTCACCTGGTGTGTGCATTAAACAAACAGACAAACAACATTAAAAAAATATGCTTCATTTAGCAGTAGCCCAAATTTTGAGTCAGTCCTTTGTTCACTGCCGACTGCCAAAGAGAAAATAAGGGAAAAAACTTTTAACAGAAACCACAAAGCTACGTATTAAGTTCCTGCCAACATTTTGTCTTCTAAATAAGATTAGTCACTAACCTTTACATGGCACTATAAGTAAATAATCCAATTTTTTTTGTTTTTGTTTTAGAGAGTTATAAATAACATAAAATATCTTCACTATGTTACGGACTGGTGTGAACTCAAAAGGCTTTTTGATGCAGTTTGCCAGCTGACAAGCTATGCCCAATTTGTCAGGCCACACGGGAGACATCCTAACCAACAAAAATTCCCACACATCCTACTTGTAATTAGCACCAGGAGGCTGACATGCCCATTTTTCTCCCAGCTGGCTGCTCGTATTTGTGGCAAATTCAATATGACATGAATGCGGTATTAACATCGGTGGGGAGATGTCAGCAAAGAGTCCCGCGGCATATTCCTCCAACTCTATACAGTTTGGCTCTTAATGAGATTTTTCGATGTAATATGCTTCAGAATTCCACAGTGCTGACAGACCTCTATCAATAATTTTACCCACATATTTAATTCTTCCATATTTTGGGTAAAAATACACAAAGTCTTAAGAAACTTTTTAGTGTATATCCTATTCGAGAGGTGCATCTGAATAAATTATAGTGTCAAAAGATTAATTTACTTCAGGAATTCAGTTAAAAATAGTAATACTCATATAATTTAAAGATTCTTTCCATCCAGTTAGATATCTCAAGGATGTATTTCTGTGAATTTAACACTCTGTTTCTCAGAAAAGTTGATTATTACACAAGATCACAATACAGATTTAGTTTTGAGAAAACACAATAGAAGCAGATGGTAAGACTCGCTGTCTGTCAAAACATCATGCTAAACCACGAGCAACTTGGATTCTTTCGCTCTTAAAAAAGACACAGGAAACTTGATTTTCAAGTAGAATGACAATTTAAATTTTATTTGAAAAGAGGAATCTGGACCAGTCCTCTTTTAGTCCATCTTGGACAAGATACTTCTGATGCTGTCTCTGTTTTAAGACTGGCTTAATCTTAGAGAATGCTGTTGAAATACCTATTACAGGTTTTTCCAAGGATTTGGGTCATTTTACACAATGTGAATGACACTAGCTGAAAATAAAATGAGTGTTGCCATTTCAACCCCCAATCGAACCACATCTACTGGATTACCAGGTGTGAAAACACTCTAAAATGACAAGAGGTCCTAAAATAGCTCATTCTGAAAGGAGTTCAAAATAATCAAAACTAAGCTGGTGAAATCTCATTATTTGAGAATGATTTTGTGGGGGAAAAAAAATGGAATTAACATGTTTTCTATTGCTCACATCCTTACTCGTGCAAGGAAGCAGAAGGTTTTCATCATGCAAGGTGTGTTCAGGTTAATAAATTTTTACACAATAATAACAACAAGGTGTCATGTGGAAAGCATAGAATATTTTAAGAGTTTATGAGGCATTGGATATAATCCAGTAAAGTTTATTAAAAGGGCAAATGTTTGAAAAATTTCAATCAAAATGCAGAAGCAAAGTCATGGCAGCATGACTCTGCCAATGTCTGAAGAACTCTTGAGTGTTTATAAGTGTTTTGCCAGGTGATTTAACAAGAGCAGCTGAGCTTCCAAGGTATGGGGGCTTTTCTCTCTTTCCTTCTTTCTTTCCTTCTTTCTTTCTTTCTTTCTTTCTTTGCTGTACTTGTTCACTTAAACCTGCGCTCACACATATTCACAAGCATGCTTTACTACCTAGTTGTCCTTGCTGTGCCTCATAAAGACAGACTAAGGAGGCCAGGATGGTTTCAGGCAGTAAAAGGGGGGGACTATGAAATAGCATTATACGTGAAGACACAACAGATGGCTACTGCTGCTACGTCTTCACTAAATATGACACCAGAAAGGACAATGTGAAAAGGAGTACTACTTTCTGCATATACGTCCTACTGAATGAGGACACAAGATCTTGTTACAGACAAGGTTGCATATTTAAAGCTGTACTCAACAGATGCTTATTGTGCTGTAAAGTGAAAAAAAGGATAACATTCAAAAAAAATAAGATGATGTGCCCCAGTAGGGGGCAGAATTAGTCCAGAAACAGACTGATTAAGGGGTAGAAGGTAGAAAAATATATCTGGCTATATAACAAGATGTTTTTAACTAAGACAGAAATGTCGCATGGTATATTGCATCACACTGTCAGAATATGACATTTGGTTGCTATGGATGCAGCTTGTGTATCTTATATCTTTATGGCAACTTAGTTTGTATTTCCTTTATTTGCTTAAAAAAGCATTTAAAACATACATTTTCTCTAGTGAAGAGATTGGAAGTAGTGGGGGCATATGCTGTCTGCGTTGTTCAGTGGATCACTGGCCTAATTGTTACTCTAGAGAGTTGTGCCAAATAAAAAAAAAAAAAAAAAGAGGGAGTAACAGAGAAGAGAAAGCAGGTGCTTCAGAAGTCTAGGGATAAATGAAATGACACAAGAAACTTGTTTCAACAAACTATCATAAGAGAATTAATCCAGTCAACTCTGTTGGACAAATAATGGTTGTTGAGACAATGAAAGTACCTTAATGGCTGTGTCTGTTTTCAAGTGGTAGTACCCTGCCAGCCACATCTGACATGGAAGGACGACAGTACTTAATCCCCTTAAGCCAGAATTTTAGAATGAGATTTTTAATGCAACATAAATAGTGTTTCTTTTTGTTAGTTTTTTTTATATTTATATTAGAGGAAATGTTAATGAAGGTACAAATATGCAGTTTTCATAGAAATATTTCCTATGGTTTAATGTGGTAGTTTGTAGCAAGTAAATAGGAATTTAGTGCAATGTGTAATCTTGTTTTTCAATCAGCACTTAATATATCCACTTCCAATTTGTGAAAAGTACTTCAAACATTTTACCTCCCCAAAACTGTTGGAGAATTAACCTGGTCTTTCTCAGCATTTACTTCTTGCATGGTGTGGATGTTTCTAAATGTAGGTACAAAAAAAGTTACATTTGTTTTATTCCAAAAACATAAAAAATCTGTGACCTATTGGGTTTCCTGTGCACTGGCGATTGCCTTCTTATAATATTCTGCTTGATTCTAATTTCCTTTCAGGGCTCTGTCTGGGTTTTCTCCCATTGAGTTGGATTTCTCCAGTTGAATTTCAACTGGGTCAATCAGCGAACAGATGGAATTATGAATGACTGATGTAATTTGCTGCATTCTTTTTGAATTACAGTCTGTCTATGCTGTGGTTTGGCAATGAACAAAGCCAATCAGCTTATCTTGGCCACGCTTTCAAATATTGATATATATATATCTGACATCTGACATCAGATGTCAGATGTTAAGACTCGGAAGCGACTAGCCACGCATGGAGGGTTTCACCCCAAATCCAGCACCTTGAGACTGTACACGAAGGAAGGAGACAGAGGACTGGAGACAGAGCAACTGTCCAGGATGAAACATCCAAGATCCATAAATACATCAAAGCCAACGCCTTAACAGACGATGTGCTCAGCAAATGACTGTGACAATGGGGAACGGAGGATGAGGTGCCGGAGGTACCATCATGGCAGGACAAGCGCCTACATGGGATGTACCACCAACAAATAACTGAAGTGTCTGATATCAGAAAATCCTACCAATGGCTGGAAAAAGATGGACTCAAGGACAGCAGAGAGGCCCTCATCCTGCCTGCACAGGAACAGGCCCTAAACACCAGAGCAATAGAGGCCCAGATCTACCACACCAGACAAGACCCAAGGTGTGCGTTGTGCAAAGAAGCCCCTGAGACACTCCATCTCATAACAGCAGGTTGCAAGATGCTAGCAGAGAAAGCATACATGGAACAACATAACCAAGTGGTGGGCATAGTGTACAGAAACATCTGTGCAAAATATGGATTGGAAGCTCCGAGATCAAAATGGGGAACACCTTAAAGTTGGTGGAGAATGACCGAGCTAAGATCCTGTGGGACTTCCAGATCCAGACAGAATTCACAAACATTTTGTTTTGTTGAAAGAAAATATCTTAGTCTCGAAACCAGGATGTAGCAACCATATTTGCTACAAAACACCATCCATGCAGGAAACATGGTTTAAAGGAAAGACATGAAAAATACAGATTTCTCCTTACCCTTAAAAACTACTTGCTAGTTTTGGTAGTTTTCTACCAAAACTGCTTTCCTCTGTTGTTTATCCACTACCACAATGTCCGGTTGGTTTGCCATTGCCAGTTTGTCTGAGAGTTTTCTAGATGATGTTTACACAGAGATTTGCTTTTCTGATCTTAACTTAATGACTCAAAGTCCTTTTTATGACAGAAATTTGTTTGAAAAATGCCTATTTGCTTGAACAGAAATGAAAATGCTATGATCTCATTCTTTTAGATCTGTATAATGTAATAATTTAAGCTTTACGCATGTATTTTGCTTCTTTTTTTCTTTAATTTGGGACAAAACAAAAAAAGTACATAAGGAATATTTTAGTACTAAAATTACTGATTACTATTTTTTTCAGACATTACAGACATTTTTTTCAGACATTACAAGTGATGCCATGATTACACAGAGAATGTGTTCTAAGATACAGGTCACAGGAGACGCATGTCTAACTGAAAGGTAAGACTTCAGTTTTTATGTGTGAATTGCTTAGAATACCTTACATTCCTTATTAATTTATATATTGCTTTAAAAGCACCAGAGTAAATCTGTATTTTCTTAACTTCTTTGTGCCATGTTTCCCCAAGCTATTTCAGTCTTAAATTTTTGATTTGGCCACTAGCTGTTTCTTTGTCTCTTCACTTGTCTCTTATTTTCAGTACAGTGTGTTCTTAAGGTCATTTTTGGGGGGATTTAAGATTTTTATCTCTGGCAGGCTATTGCAAAAACACTATTTGTTCCCAGTTTTTTTTTTTTAGCAACGTCAATAAAAAATTCACAAAATAACAGTTTGACAGACAGCTGAGTGTTATGGTGCTACAAGCCAAAACTTTGTGTGCATGGTGTATGCTTTATCCCTTAAATTAGGTGCTTAGAAAATTAGAAACAAATAAAATAGCTTAAATGAGTGACAAAGAAATCTCCTCAGTCAAAGAAAATGGAAATATTTTCAAAAGGCCTGGAAAACTAAAACAACCTTGAAAAATATGAGAATATCAAGTTCCTTTCAAAGTATATAGACTGAAATTTACTGTGATATTTGTGGGCTAATGCTGAGTGCAGAATTTTTATAATTTCTTTATCCATTGTTGATTTTATAACTACTAATTCTCTGATGTCAAGTTACAGTGATCTCAGTGATCTATTAACACTTACGGTCATTTTGCTACATCATTTACATCTCTGTACAGTAAAACTGCAGAAAATGTTTTAAGATAAAAGGTAAGTTAATTTAATGTCAAATGTATAAAATTTGTTGCATGAAAACATTTATCAGAGGTAAATTATGGAAAACCTTTCTTTTTTTTGATTGAAGGGATTAGGCCATTGGTGTGAGACAAGGTCAAAAGTCACATGCAAACATTCATATTCATTTGATATTTATGCCATATTTTTCAACCCTTGGTTTAGGTCCACCCATTTCAAGGCCATAGTTGTGAGATTTTCCCCTTCATTTATGTCCCTTTTGTATTTAAATGTCTTCTAACTCTGCCAACCAATTAAGAAAGCTAAAAATATATTTAACATGCACGCAAAAAGATATGTGCAGTGCAGATCCAACACAACTTTCAAAGTAATGTGTGCTCTTTGGAGGTTGATTCGCTGCGACAAGTCTTGTGTCATTTGCTGTTAGGATGTGTCACATCAGTAGTCTGGAAAATGGAGGTTGAAAATGGATTGATGTGGTGAGATGGTGAAAAGGTCAGCATGTTAGAAAGGGATATTTATTTGACCATATAACCTGGATCATATTTATCAAAGGATGAAACTAAGATTTGATCATTACTTATTAATATCACTATTGCAGTTGGCTTAACTAATATAACAATGTATCGTTATTCAAACAAAACCTTTGTACAGTATAATATGAAGAAAAAGCAAAGCATGTATTGAATAGGAAATCTATTACCTGTCCTATGAGGAATGGTTTGTATGAAGGTTGCATGTTTAAATTTCAGCTGGGTCCTTACTGTGTGGTGTTTGCATGATCTCCCTCTGCAGGTTCTCTGCTCTTACTCAACCGTCTTTCCATTGTTCAGTTGGCATCCATGTTTTGTTAAATTCAGGCATTTTGAAATTTCCATTTTAAATAAATTATTGCAAGAAATCTTTGCAAGACCAGACTCCATCTATGTGGGGGGGAGACATCAGAAGTTTACATAGACTCATAAAGAGTGCAGACTTGGGGATTTTATTCATTGATTTGAAAAGTTCTTTGTTTTCACGGTTTTCTGACACATGGTATGTTTTTATTTGTGAAAGCTTTTGGCATGCTTACACTTCACAAGGTCTCATCCCTTTTACTTCTTCATGTGTAATCCCAAGTAACAGGTGTTTTTCAAAACATCAGCATTCATGTGTCATATCAGTACAACACAGCAGCTTAAGAACTACTGGGTATTTTTTTCATGCAATGACTACTATGAAAGGCTCAGTCTGGGAGCCTTTCACTGGCTTAATTTTTTTGGTTAACTGTAAAGTTAAAAAAATGTACAGTTGACCTGAAAAAAGTTATTCTGAAGATGAAGATGACCAAATGTTGGATACTTATGAAAAGAAATGCATACACAAGAAAATCTATTCAAACTAGAATATTTAACTGTAAATATTTTGATACCTGAGCAAAACATTTTTTTTCATGATCTGTAATAATTTCAGAACTTGCTCTCTGTGATTTGTGGAAAGGAAATCCAATTTCAAACCAACTCTGAAGATCTAAGCTTCATATAAACATATTTATACCACCTGCTACTTTGAAGATGAAAAATATAAGTAGGTTCACACTTACTCATTGTAAGTGTGAACCTGTGAGAGAGTGTTATTAAAAAAATAGTACTCTATCAAACCATTTTTTTAGTTCACTATTCAACCTCTTTTACTTTTTGTTGCAAAGCCATAAATCCCAAAAGATACAAATCTAGGTAAGTGAGTGTGATGACAGCTTTACTGCCTTGGGAATAAAGTGTCTTCAAGTTCCTTGTTTTCAAAACCTTTTTGTTTTTAGTAAAAAAAAAAAAAGAAAATCAGCATGGGAAGGATGTGATACTGACCTACAAGACAAACACTTATATGGTTGCCCCAAAACATATAAGTGTGGAGTGAGTTTTGCCCTCACTCCACACATGTACTTACACAGACTACACGCTGACTTCACAGAGCAGTTTCTGCCTGTTGGGATTCAATTAGTGAAACTTAAATCATATTGAGACAAAAACAGCACGGCCTAATGGGCTTAGCTTTACATATGTCCTCCTCTTCCCTATTATATTTCATTAATAACAAGTTGACTTGAGAGAGAGGGGCTTTGGTTGGTTTAAGCATAAGAGGGATGAAAGCACTGAGCAGAAAATAGTACCACAAACCTACTGAACAGCAATATTTAAGAAAATAAAAAAATAAAAAAACATATTACATATAACAACATAACCCAGTACTTAAAGTCTCAAATATACAATATCACATTGTTTTCTTGGGGTGATGTGTTTTCTTCCTACTAAATTGAAGACAGAAAAAGTCCATACACATTGAAACATCATATACACAATTGCACTCATTTAAAATTTTCCAGTTATTTTGTTGATTCATATTTAAATTATTTTCATTTCCAAATGATGGTGGCTGAGATTAGGTACTTAGGCCTCCAGGCTATAATAAACAAGTTTTGTGGAGGAAAACTTTTGCCTCGAACGTAGCTGTGATTGGCTTGTAAAGTACCCTTGCTGTCCCCTCAGATGTTAGGGCCAATTGTCTGTCAGGGACATCTGGACGGTCGGTGCACATCTGTCACTCTTGTCTTTTTGATGCACAACGCACCATTTGGTTCTGTCAGACCCCTGTCAATGTTTTTCAGCTCATTTTACTTGTTGAGCAGTTGTCAGGTCAGTCAGTAGAAAAAAAAAAATCTCATTGGCCAGTTGGTTTATTGAATTATCCCTGTCCCAAATAAAAGTCTGTCACATTTCTTGTCTATAATATAAATGTTTGTTGTTAAGAGGTGTTATGTGGATCTAAATACGAATAAAAGTACATGACCCAATCTAAGAAGAATATTTTGCTTGTGATGCATCCGCATTTTTTACATTGCATGTCTTTGAAATTCATAGTGTGCACCTAAGTCAAGATTAGTCTTACTTTTGACCTGATGCCAACCTGTAATTTTTATTTTTTTTTTTATATTGCTCATGCTATTGTCATGAGATTTTGGATTTTGATGGCATCAAACAGATGGCATCTCATGACTGTTTTGATGTTGATGTGGAGGATGAATCCATGCTTTGGTACCACACTGCAGTTTTGAAATCAGGGAATATTTCTCCAATTAAAGTGATTCGAAGTTGGAAAGATTCTCTGAACTAGTGTTTCTCTGATCTCGAAAGCCCTGTCTTCAGTGTGAGGAAATCTTGTAGCATGTATTCTTTCAGAACCAGTAGTTCAGCTGCACCGCTCTGTGATCTATAATGGTCACAAAAGCACTCCAACGTTTCCTGTCCATAACTCCTCAACATGCCATCAACACTTAGTATTGAGTATAACCTCCAGGTCAGAGATGTTGGTCTGATGGATTTATTTATTTTATTTATTTTGATTGATTGATTCATCTACTCCTGCAATGGAAAGAGAAAATGTCTGAGTCTTTACCAAATGATTAGGTGTTTGAATTGTAATATGTTAAAATGTCAGACTCTTTCTTCACTGTTTTAAAAAAAATCTGTCAAAGGCAGAAAACATTTGGTTAAAAGAACCCCTGGACCCATTTGATAAAGGAGGACAGGTAAAAATCAGATTATCTGCCTTTGACTCAGGACTTGTTAACCCAGCTTTCTGGAACGGGGCCCTAGTGTATAGCAACAATTTTATTTCAAAATAAAAACTAACCTTGTTCACAAACAGCTATTGGATGCTATTAATGACAATTGTGTGATGTTCTTTTTGTGTTTTCAGGCACTTGGCATGTGAACAGGCATAGCAGGGGATCCACGTCATCACTGACATTTTTTGACAACAGTTTGGTGTGTAAGAACTTCACAGCATTATTCTTCTTTAGTAGCTGCATATGCCACTAATCAGTCAGCAGACCAACAATGATTTAAAACAGGATTATATCACATTAGTGTGCTATTATCACAACATATCTGCAATATCCATTGAGCTGAACAAAGACTTTCTTTGTTGCAGTACTCTAGAGAAGGTGTCTCTTAAATTTACGTCTTTCTGTATCTATGTTAGTGAAAGACAAGTACAAAGATGAAGGCATAAAAGGATGAGAGGTTCATAACAACATTACTACTTATCTCCCTCATCTTGCTGTTTCCGCTCTGTTATCGCTTTCAACTTCTCTCAGTTTCCCCAGTTACTTTGTAATGAATCTGTCCCACAGCAGAGTTCTCAGCCCAAGCAATCATTAGATGGAGGAAGGATAGAGTGAGCAACAGAATCGCAGGAAAAAAGAAAAAAAAAAAAAAATTAATGTTGAGGGTAAAAAAAATAAAGAGGACTGAAAACAGGGGAGGAAACCGAGACATGACAATTGGAAGGAATTTAAAAAATGCCCCCAAGTGTGTAAGATGCAATGACAATTTTAACACCTAGTTATATTGATATGTTAAACAGGGCATTGCATAAGTTTATGGCTATGAGCTGGCCTGCCTATGAATCATATTGTTTAGATGTTTGTTTATATATTTGTATAGAATTTTTTTTGTTTTGCAATGACAGCTTATTTATTATACTTTTTCACAAGGTAAATTGATAGTTATTTTCATGGTAAAATAATAATAAAATAATTAAATTAATTTGGCATTGGTAATATGCTTTAGTTAGCACAAAAAGACCAATCCTGCTATAATTAAGAATAAATACAAAAATGAATAAATTACTCATTAAAAATAATTACAGAGTCTAAAAGCAGTTTGGCAAATTTCTATGCCATTAAATGCAAAAAGATAATGAAAAGAACATTTTACTACTAGTAACGTTTTGTGTTTTCTGTCAGCACAACACAGATGGAAATGTAAAAACACAGTGGTCAGTCATTTTTTTTCAGTGTCACCACCTTTGCTTTTCCTCTTGGCCAAAGCCTTATCAGTAGAACGTAGGTGCAGAGCCAGAGACTTGATTTTGCATGCTTGGTATGAAAGTATTTATTTGTAAGATATGCATGCTATGAAGTGAAACGCAAATAAAGAGATTTTCAAAAGCAAACAAAAATCTGAAAAGTGTGGCATAAATTTGTATGTACCTCCTTAAACTACTTTGCCACTTCACAAGTCATTGCAAACAATTGCACTCAAGTTTAAAGAACAGCAACTTATAGTTCACTTTTATTTAATTAAGCTTAAAAACCACAATTTTGTGTGGTTCTTGGAATTAGAGATACATATTAAAGGGACTTTAACTGTTTCAATGAGCTATTGGGAGGATTGGGGTTTAAATGACCAAGACAAAAATCACTAGACATCCTTGATCATTCAGGGTAAATACAAGAAAAATACCCTTTATTGGGCTCGGAAAGGATTCAGATATAAATTACCCTCTAGTCTCTCACAGTAGTTATGTTCCAACAACAAACATTAAAAGGTAAGCTGTTATAAAGAATGAAATGGGTAACAACTTTGAATTAGTATGAATGATGTGCTCTCATTGCTTTTAAGCTGTTTTTATTGCCACCATGACCAGTCAGCATTCTGTTCACTCTTATTATATGAAATGGTAGCAAATCCATCAAATGAAATAATCATTTAGGCTTGCTAACTAAGCATTGGATCATGTACGTTCTGGCTTTGCTAGTGGAAACTTCTCAGTAACTTTGGCTGATGGGGGCATTACCATCACTGTTTGTCTCTGTGCTGGTGTAGGTATCAACACAATGGCTCGGGAGGAGATTTTAATCTAAAAAGAACCTGGCCCTATTGAACAGTGCATTCCAGAGACTTTCCGAAGATATCGGAGTGCTAAAATCTATAATAGTTTGATATATCTGCTAGTTCTTTAGCTGTGGGTGGTGGCATTTTTCCAGCACTCTTATTTTTCCCCCTATTTTCTGAGGAAAAATTGAGTTTGTTGTTAGGGAAGGCATTAGACAAAGTAGGTAACTGGACACAGTAGTGCCAACAAGAGTCCTGAAAACCTGTTGTGTGATGTGTGGCTTTTTTTCCCCATTATCACTTTGCAGAAAAGCTCCAAATACTCTTCTAGAATTACTCATTTATAATCTAAAACTGTTGAAAATGAAATGTAAAACACTATTTTTTCTGTTGATGGATGAGCTTTGCGGTGTTTATTGTTGTTGTGTACACTTGTCTCTCTTCCCATAGGTTTTTTCTAAAATTTTTGTCACAGATTGAAATGGTTAAATAAACAGTTGAACTGTTTCAGTTTTCCTCTACCAGAATTGAATATAAAATGTCCTAGTACCTAAAACAGGTAATTATCAAGTTTTTCATGGTTTTTAGTGAAGAAACAAGCCCACGATTTTTACATGCACCTCAGAAATCTACAGCCAGAATAAAAGGCTGAAGATGGAGATATTCATGACTGCATGCATGACTTTGAGCTTTCAGAAGTTAAGCTAGCAGTGTAGGATGATAAGAACTATGTTGTAGCATTAACGTAATAATTAATCATTATACATGCCATTCATCAGGTATCTGTGACTTCTATTCTACCAACATTATTAGGACATCTATTGAGTGATTTTGTTAGACAAAACTATTTATCATTGAGAATTTTTACCACCCCCAAACATACGTTTTTCAAAAAACTCTTTAGAGTCAGACTTTGCTACTGCTATGAAAGATGGTCTTCTAAAGGCTTTTATCTATCAGGGGTAATGTATGCAGTAAGTGTGAAAGGAACTGTTTTACTGCAGAAGGTCAGTAAAACCTATAATAGGGTTATATCCCTGTTATATCAACAGGGAAATAACCTGCTTTTCCTGCTGGTGCTGACCAGGGTGTTTGGCATATCCATCCTGTGATAGACTGATTATACTGTTTGGACTCTGTAAACTTGGCATGCTGCCTCTCCACACGTTTACTGTCCGAGTCTACCAATAGCAACACCTGGTGGTTCAGATATAACTCTCTTTAATATATACGTATAATATCAAGTTTTCTGTTAGTGTTTTTGTTCATAAAACTATATATTTGATCCCCTTGGTTATTATTTAATTCTTCTACCATTTTATACCGTAACCTGTCTTATAAATACAATAGTTACCTTCTTTGTCTTAAGTGTTCAGGTTCTTTTCACTACTGTCCACAAATCTGTATTGAACTAGATTTATGTATGTTTGCATGCTACCATACAACATGAAAATCAGACATGGCAGAATAAAAGGCTGTTTAGTTTTGTTTTTTTTAAAAAAGGAGAAAAGCATATGTGTGGAAATGGAAACTTTGTGAGCAGTTGTATGTGATTAAGGCCTCCCTAATTGCGCTCTAAAAATAGTGCTTATTTTGCTGAGAACTCCTTTTCATTGTTATTGCTGAAGAAGCCAGTTGTGCCTCAAGGTGTTTGATTGGCTTTTTTCAGCTTGCCATTAAAGATAATAAAACAAGCACATTTTTTTTTACAGAGACTATATTTAAGGCAACTCCATACTGTTACAATTTTAACAAAGCTGTAAACAATAAAGCAGTTAGAGCTTATCAAACACAAGCCTCAATTTGAAGAACTCTAAAACATTACGCATGTAATATTACACATTCTTTGACAAAACAGTGACTGCATTTACTATAATTCAAGCTAAAAAAAAACCCAGCAAAATGCATAATTTATTCTCTTCTTATTGCATATAAAATGAATAAATTATGTTACAACATAGTAGTGATCTATGTTGAACAAAGAATCTGTAAACATTAATAAATGGGCAGTGCTCCTGTACAAGCTTGACTGATATCAGTTTCAGCAGATCAAATCAGTATACTACGGTTTTGGTCTTGTAGCCTTCATCAAAGCATAAAAAGAAAAAAGGAGGTCACGTAATTTATAAACAGGAATTTACAGGTCATTGACCAGTATGTCCTGCTGGGTAATTATTACTGAAATGTTATGCTTTGGGCTTTGACAACCATGATGCTGAGAAGGAACATTCTTTGTGCACTCACTTAGCAATGAGGTGCCAACCCCCTATGAAGGGACTGTAGTTAAATGCATCTGTGCTCAGACTTTGAACCGATGCTTCAATTGCAGGCCATGCAAAGAATCGGTCCTCATTCTTCCATATAAAACAAATCCAACAGCCTAGTGCAAAAATGACTAACAAGCAGAATTTCGTTTTTGAAAGTTCTGAGGTCCTACTGTTGAACCTACCACAATAGTGTTAATAAGAGTTTAATAATCCAAATGACTGTTTAAAACTGGTTGATAAGTCAAAAGAGACATATCAACCTTAATTTTTCACGCATGACTGACAAGGAGACACGAGATATGGACATATAAAGTATTATGAATGTAATTAGTAATATGTAATGTCTCCTACGTGTTCAAAACAATATTTCATAATCAATATTGACTGAATTCCTTCACTGTCCATCTGTTTTACTGACTTTATAAAGTTTTTAAAAGATAGAAGTTGTCACTTATTGATTTTTACTGATATTTTTAATCAACAGTCAAATTGCTTTTACACAATTGCTACATACAAAACAAACAAAACAATCTATTATTGTGTAACTGTTTATCTGAATTTTAGGCAAGACAGAAGATGAGTACATGGTCTATTCACCCATGCATAATTAGTGCTTGCTTTGTATTGCACAATTTCTGCTGTTTTCTGAAAGACCTGAGGGCACTGCCAATTACAAGCAGAGATACATGTTGCCTCGGGGTAATTTTTCAGTGTCTAATCCGACAGAAAATCCTAGCAAAATGTAATAAACTACATAAGATGCATTGATAAAATGTATTCTAAAATAAAAGTACCATGGTTTGAAAATGAGATAACCCTTTATAATCTGGATTAAAAAAAAAACAAAAAACAAAAAAAAACACATAAAGTTTCCCTCAAAGAACATCCATCCATTGTCTATATCCACTTATCCCTGTAGGCTCACAGGAGAACTAATGACTGACTCAAACTGTTATCTGGCAAGAGGTGGGTTTGAATTCAACCCAAAATTACTTTATTTTTTCCAAAGGGAACATAAATGTTGTATCTCATATCATTCATCCAATATATTTAAAAAAGTCCCTCTGGGTAGGAAGGAAGAATCTCCAGGAGCAGTCAGTCTTGCAACAAATCTGAAGAGTCCTCTGACTGAAGACTGTTGCTTTATGACAGTTTCATGACTCTCATGATATGGTAAAAGCTCAATTTCCAGGCAATATTCTACAGCAACATGGCCTGGATGATGCCGTCAGTTGTTGCCTAATCCACCTCATTTGCTTTTGCTGCTCCTCTTTAAATCTCTGTCTGATCATTTGGTTAGAAAGCCGGGCACAGATGTAGGAGATCATTCTGAGTACCCAAAACTTCAGCCAGAGTGTAGTTTAAGAGATTTATTAAAAAGCTCTAAGATGAAGAACAAGAAACTGCTAGAGAGACTCTGAGGTCAAATGGTAAAGGAGACTGATTAGTGGCTCCTGAGAATCTAGTGACAAACGGAAAACTCAGAAGTTAAGTCGCTAACTATTTCAGAGACTAGGCAAAGGTTGGAATAATAAGCAACAGCATTTGGTTCTTAGATCAAGTAGATAAGAGAACAGCATCACAACAAACAAAGTCTTGTCTGAAGTAAACTCAGAGCTTGATGATGATGTCACAGCTGGCAAAGCCTTGCATGGAAAGCACAGCTTTAATATCAGCGTTGGACCTCATTAAGATGAGACGTAGATCCTGTGTCAAACACAGGAAGGCAGTCTCCTACAGACACATCTGTGAGCTTGGCATGGAACACCACCACATTAACAAGGTCAGTGTCCAGAAAACAGAAGTTAATGAGGTATCCGACAAGACAAGAAAGGAAAATCCAGAAAAAGGTAACTAAGTTGTGGTCAGGCAGGCTGGCCACAACTCAGTTACTCAACAACAGTGAATAAAAGGAAAGACAGACAAGCCAGAATTGCAGAACGAGAGATGTTGGTGTCGGGGATATGATCTTTGCCCTTTGTGACCACTGGAAGAAATGGTTTGAATTTCTTCCTCTCTTTGCACTTTAGTCCTGCTATGCATCCATGATGGCACCTTTTCAACTCATCTGAAAATGTAAGTTAAATTTCAGATATTATTTGAGCTTTTGAGATTTCAATCAGTTGCTCCCAGTTGTAAAAACAATACCTTGATGCTCTGGTTATGCATCATTGCAAGCAAAAAGTTAGCAGAAAGGTCACCAATCCATTACAGGGCAATACAGAGAAAACGGCCATGAACACATTCATACGTAAAGACAATTTTGGGAGACCAGTCAAACAAGCAGTGATGTTTTTTGACTGCTTGTCAAAACCAAAGTACTTGGAAACAACTTACTCATGCATATGCAAACATATGCTGAAAGATCCCAGGCCTGGATTCAAAGTAGGGCTGAAATGATTCGAGTTCTTCAATTATTAAAATTCCTCAAGGAAAATTTACCTGCCTCGAAGCTTCATTAATTTATGTTGTAATATTTAGTGCACAGTGTACCGGGCGGAACATTATTTGCGTTGTGTGGAGCTCTGACTTCCGCCTTTAAGCTGTTGATGAATGCTAAGTGTTAGCAACATGACCAATTTTTAAGTTTGGCCCATGGGGATTGATTGATTGATTGATTGATTGATTGATTGATTGATTGATTGATTGATTGATTGATTCTTAAAATGACTGGCGCAATGCATGGAGTACACAAGCCTTTCTCCTCTGGGAGCTGTTGGTTGAAATCAAACAACGGGAAGAGCCCTGCAGGAGTATTTATACAGGTGAGCAGATAGACTGAACACCGCGGGCGAGGTTTATGGTTGTACTGTAAGTGTCGTTTTACGGACAAACCGTACAATAAATTTCATATCATCATGGTCTCCACAAATGGGTGGCGGAAATAATCGTGGCAATACTTGGCTGGTAGATGAGTTTCTGAGTGTGACTAACGAAGATGTCGTAAATATCCCTTGTTGCTTCCCCCTCATTCTTACTTTCATCCGCTGGTCTATTGGTTCCCGGACTTCAGCTTGTCTGTTACTTGGTCTATTTTTTAATTTATTATTAAATTGAATAGAATTTCAGATCTTTGTGTAACTTTTCTTCAGGTTAACTTAGAAAATGAGCTATTATTGTTACAGGTTAGTTTTCTAAACTACTGAAAAGTAACTGTTAGGGATCCCCAAAAATGAAAAATTGGACTGATATTGATAATCAATAGTATCACTGGTGTTATGCCAGATTTACCAATATTTTATTATTATAATTTTTTTTTTACCCAATTACTCAATTAATTGTAAGAATACTCAATTACTAAAATATTTGTTTACAACAGCCCTAATTCAAACCCAGGACTGCCTTGCTGCAGGGTAATTGTGCTGCACTGTACAACCCACAATCCATCCCTAGCGAACTTTGCTTTGAACTTCCTTGATGCAAAGAAATGTGGATTTTCTCTCTCCATGAAGAAAATTATAAATACATAGTGTTCTCACTGCATTATTGCCAGCTTTCAGGATTTTTCAACAGGCTGTGTATGAGAGACCACATAATAAGGAATTATAGTGGATTCTTTTACAAGCCCAAAACCTTTAATCAATGCCAATTGAAAGTGAAAGAGTTTCCATTTCATGACGCACCAAATGGTTTCTATTTTCATTTGTCTTTTTCTCTCACAGCCAACTATTTTTGAATTTGGCATTCATAATTAACACTTTGAAACAGACAGTGAAAAAAAAAAAGTGCAGCGCTGTATAGATAAAAAATTATTATGAAAGTAAAGGATTCTAAATGGATGATGGTAAATAAAAATGGACAAAAATGGAAATCATAAATGAGCGAGTAGACCGGCAAAGATCAGGAGACAAAGCTAGAAGGCTCCTACTAAATATAGCAGCTAGTGGGATATTAAGCTGCAGTATGACTCAAATGTGTCAGGGAAATATGATGACAGGATCCAACGAGCATATGTGAGGAAACCAACAAAGGGAGAGGAAGGAAATAGAGAAGCAACAAACACACGAGCGAGGTGTCTGCCCTCCCTTGTCGGGTGAGGAGACTAGTGTAAATGAGATAGACTCATTTCCCACACAGACACAAGCACCCACTCCCATCTGTCTTTGACAAACGTGCCCTCGTGCACACACAAACACATTTACACACACACGTGTGCACTTACGCACAGACCAGCAACCAGAGATGAAAGGAATCAATACATTACAGCAGACATCTGAAGAGTCCGATCCACTCCCTGGAGGATCATCTGTAATTGGTCCAGACAAACAACCAAAGGACAACAACAATAACAAAGCCTCTGTGCGCAACAAATGCAGCAATTAATAAATCAGAACTGGAATAGCAAATTAAATCTATGAACAAATATCGACAAGGCTTTGAACACATTTCCATTATTCGCAGGCTATTGTGGTCTGTAGTTTTCAGGGCCCATGTTTGCACAAGCATTTGTATATCTAAATGAGTTACTATTTCATTTACATGTTACCAGTCAGGCTAGTTTTTGGAGTGTGATGTTAATTTGATACTGCTAGTTTTCTAGTTTATTAGATGATGAATAATTTAAGATTTAGATTTTTAAGAGGCAACGTACTTAATGGGCCTGAAAAATAAGTTGACCTCAAAATTCTTGAACATAGGATTAAACTCACTAGAGCTGCTGTTAACAACTTTTGTGCACATAACAGTAAATGTACTGTATTTCAGCACATTTAGACTAATAAAGATTAGGTAAATCATTCTGACATAACTCCAACAGTCCAGACATAACATGACTCCACAAATAAACCCTACTTTAGTTTTGAATGATGCTGTTGAGTTTTATTACATGACAAACCAGATTAGAACTTTATTTTTGCACTTGTAAGGAAAATGTCGAAGTGCACGTACAACCTACTAGAATAACATAACTGACTTACATATGTTTACCTAACATTTAGAAGAACCTTTTTTACCACATAAATATTCACATTGCATTTGCATAAGCTACATGCAAGACTGACAGGATTTTATTCCTAAAGAAAAAATAGTTCAGTTTACTCACTGGATGCGGATTATATTTTGTGTCTGCTGATTTGGAATGAGGTTACATAAGAACAGTAGTTAGCAATACATTATAAGCTTAGCTGTCTTGTGGAAGGTTCTTTTTTATCTATATGCCTCTACATTTTTGCTTCAAACTTGGTTCAGGTTGGCTTAGTTTTGTGCACCCTTTATAACAGTTTTTATCCTGTCTTCTTTGTTTGTGTGTATCTGAGTCACTAACCAAATAAACTATAGATTCAGCTCACAGCAGGTCCTCTCATGTACAATGAGACAGGTGAGGGGCAGCAGGCAGATGAAGAAACGTAAACAATCAAACCTTAAATTCTAATTCAAGGATTTAGAATTAGAATTCAAGGATTTTCACAAATCCTTGAATTCCAATTGAGGCAAAGTTGTAGAGGTTCATGACAACTGTTTTCAGTTCTAAAGGATTAATAAATCATAAAAACTCATTAAATGCTTAATAAGATATTATATCAAGACAGTAGAACAAAATTTGTTTCACAAAAATGCTATTGAATGCTGTAAAGACCAAGCAGTAGCTACTTCTGTCTTGGCTTTATACGTAACTCCAACGATCATATGTTGGAGTTATGATGGCATAAACAATTGTGCCATCCACACATCAGTAACACGTTACTCTAATCTGGTCCCTTGTTTCAAAACATTTTGTCTAGAGTAGCCAACTTTTAGACAAAGTTAGCAGTAAAATTTTGGACATATTTCTGGGGCACAAAATTGACTAAAACCATAATGGAACCCTGAAAGCAACGCCAAGAGAGATAAAAACAAAAACTGTTATGGTGATAAATCTAATAGAAGTATTAGATTTACTAATACTTCTATTAGT
The DNA here is from genome assembly GCA_903067055.1 of Poeciliopsis paucimaculata. Classification (NCBI taxonomy): domain Eukaryota; kingdom Metazoa; phylum Chordata; class Actinopteri; order Cyprinodontiformes; family Poeciliidae; genus Poeciliopsis; species Poeciliopsis paucimaculata. The sequence continues at coordinate 26,797 of CAEGAD010058963.1, forward strand.
AAGTATAGAAGTATAAATTATGTAAATTATTACATAATTGTAAATTATGATACTTTTCCAGTAGTCTCCACTACTGTAAAACAAAACAAGTGTTTCCGTTAGAAAATATTTATTACTTGAGTGAAGCCACAGTACCAGCAGAGGTGCAACTATGTATATTATGAACTATATGCAGACCCGTTGAAGTGCAAATCTTCTGGGATGTGTGACTGATATGAGCAGAGCAGGGCAGAGCTGTGTGCATTCAGTGAGCTGTGCTTGTTACAGTCTTAACTTTTACACCTTATTTTCTTACCACAGCATTGTGCATGTGCATTTTCATTTATTTTCCTTTATGCTGTGTATTGTAAGCTAATTAAAAATGTGCCACAGAAGCCTGACCAAACACGCACCACATAATTTTGGGTTAAACCAGTTTAGATTTCAGGTCAGGCTCTGGCGATACATCTCATCTCTACTTCAGAACAACCATGTTATTGTAGTTTTTATTATTATTATTATTTTACATCCAGCTAAATCTGAGTGATAGTATCTCCTAAAACTGGTCCTTAAGGCACACTGCTCTGTATTTTGTGTCAATTCCCTGTTTCAGCACATCTGATTTCAATTGATGTCTAATTAATAGGCTTTAACTGAACTGCAATTATCTGAATCAGGTTTGTTAAAACAGAGATGCATCTAAAACATGCAGGCCAGTGTCTTGAAGGCCAGGGTTGGAAAACACCCTGAACCCTGAACTGAAGGTGTTATCCAACATCTTCAGTTCAACACTGGCAGGCTGAGGAGAGAGAAAAAGAGGAAGTACTCTGGGGACTGGGAAATTAATCTAACACAAGACATAGTAAAAGTAATAAAAACTTTAGTAAGTAAGAAAACAACTAAACACAAAAAATAAATGTAATTAGAATCTCTAAGAAGGGACACAAAAAATAACAAAATGTAAATTAAACTCAAACAACCCAAGATCCTGACATAGCTAGTGTGATGGGGATTAGATAGTATGATGGAAAGGAGATTTTTTTTACATAGTTTTGTTGCAGAATCCATGATCTAAATGAAAAACTAAAGAGGAACATAGTGGGATAAGCATTCTGTTTAAATGTAATGAAGACATTACCCCTCAAATTGTTTGAAAAGCAAAAACACAAGCTACTTTCTTTCCCCATAGCTGATATATAAACTTGCCAGGCATAGAAAACGTAAAGCTGGACAAGAGATAGTTGTTCCACAGCTTTACAACCTTAGCTGTGTACCAAATATATTTTGCAGTATGAAACAATATAGTAGTTGTAGATCACTGCTTGTTATGAGAAAGATCTGCTGCAGTGGAAGAACAGTTCAAAGATCTAAAACAGTGCCTCAGTGGGTGTCCAATTGGGAATCTCATAAGATGAACTTGTTTGACCCAGTGGCTAATTTTCTGATTTTTTTTAAGTCCTTTTAAAATATAGACACAGTGTGCATTTAATAACAAACTGTAAACTATGAATTTAATGTGTGGGGAAGAGATCTTTCATGGTTGTCTCATTAGTCTACTTCTATATGTGTCAATGTGGACTTCTTCAAATAAATTACAAGAAAAACATAAAAAGGAGCTTGGCTTCTAGCCAGATCTGTATGTGAAAAAAAATAAAATAAATGTAGGAACATTTTGAGAGAGTTAAAAGAGATGCTGAGCTCTGTGTATGCAAGAACCTTAAATAACATGACCTGCTTTGAATTACTGACCTTCAAGAGAGCAATCTTTCGCAACCTGTTACTCATCAGAACACAAATCCATAAATTAACATCACAGTAATAAGTTAGACTTACAAACTTTGTAAGTCTAATCTTCCAAAAACTGTGGACTTAAATTTATGTGGGACATTTTCATACATGCGTATTTCTTTTTTTTTTCATTTTTGTAAAGTTTATTTTTGGTTATTTGGTAGTGTTCTCTTAAACCTTAAATGGGTTTTAAAGTGAACAGGTTTAATTGAATTAATTATCTGAGATAACCTTTTAAAAGTATTAACTTTGCATGAAGGACATGGACAGAGTTTAATATCTTGTTTTCTGTCTGCAGATGCTTCTCTACTTGAATAGGTACACAAATGCTAAAATGCAATGTTTGACATTTTGTTTTAATTCACTCTATATCAGAAACAGAAAGGCAAATCACAGAGAATAACTAAAGCAGTTTTAGTGATCCGGAAATATTACTTTGACACAATCCACTCTGGAGGTCTTATAAACTTTCTCATTACAGCTTTTAAAGCCTGTTTGATTCATCTCATCATGTTGATAGTGAATACAAGCAATGCATTTGGGGACAAGAGGTGAGCTGTGAAATCACTGATCCCTTTAACCTTTCCTATCTCTATTAAATGATTTTTTATCAAAGGAAAATTCCATTTGCCTGTCCATTTAAACAGGAACAGGTTGAGGGAAATGAACACAGACAGGGCTGTTTACTCATTGTTTCTGTGTGCAACAACATTTTATCATAAATTCACTCCTAATTTCACTCTTTTTGTTTCACTGTCTGGTTTAATTCTGCACATTCTTCACTTTACCTTCTAAATTTTTCCATTTCTCCCATCAGCTGCCTATTCTGCCTATTCTCAAGAACTTTTTTTAAGAACTCACTTCCAACACTAAGTACTTAAAATAAGAAAAAAAACAACCTTTTTTTCAACATATCCAATAATATTCTACCTTAGAGAATGTTCACTTCTTTTTTCTTTTTATTTTATTTTACTGCTATATAAAATGTTTGGAATTGTTCATTGGGTTGTAAATTTGATTCATCTTTCTGTGTGTTTAAAATTTCTCTTTGCAGTTCAGCAGGTTTGCATGAGTTAGAACAGTTTTAAAGGTAAGATTCACAGCATATCAAATTGTGAGAATTCTATCTTCTAAATGTCACTTTATTCTAAAACGTTTTTGGGAAGTGTTTTACTGATTTATCAAATCTTTTGGTTTATAAAAGAAGATGCGACCTAATAAGGGTAGAGAGTAAATATTCGGCTTTACCAATTCTTTAGAATTTTTTTCTTTTTTTAAAAAAAGTATGTACTGGGTGATACTGAGCTGTCCAGTTAGTTGAGCTGCTACAGGTGTGGACTACTGAGTACCTTGACATAAATACTCACATTCACATAATGTGGAATTGTTAGTTTTGTGCTTGACATAATGGTTATTCTTCATAAGTGTAGTTTTATTGGAGTGTTTATTTTTTTTGTCATACTCTTTGCATGCTCGAGAAATTAAACTCACATCATAAGTCTCCCTTGGTTGGATTTTGTGTAACCAAGTTGTATTTTAATTGGGACTGTATCTGCTAAATTTAACTCTCTGTGTTTTAATTTAACTATGACAATGGACTTCAAATACAGAAACTAAAATAAATATAATGCTTGGTTTCATGAACTGAATAAAAAATAATCTTCTCTAACTCTGTTTGTTTTTCCTTTTATTATCACTTTTTTCCAAGGGCATTTTCTCAGGATTAACAGCAAATGTGTTTACAGTTACATTAGGTATACTGTCACATTTATTTTCTGTGATTTAGTGGCTTAACCTGTGAGTGCACACGTCTGCTCATAATGGGATGTTGTGTGTGTTTGTTCTTGGAAGAGGGTTAAGATGGTTTGGTGGCAGCAGAGCAGAGTGTAGACCAGCCAGCATAAACAGTTCTTCAGTGGCAACTCTAAATGAGAACTATTTTGTTATTGTCATGTTCACTGGTCTTGCAAAATTACTAAACAACAAATTAAGTACTTGAGTTTTTTTGTCTGCAAGAACCTCTGAGAGGTATCGCAGATGAACTTCAAACATCAGATGTTGAAAGCTAAGCAACTTGATTAAAGGATAACTGCGGTAACTCTGAGTTAATTGTCAATTTAAGAGCTGCCAAAATTATTGTTTAAAACATAATTAAAATTCTCTTGTAGCATGTGTGTGGCTGTGTGTGTGAATGTGTCTTGGTCTATGTCCATTAGATTTTTTTTGTCAAAACATTTGTCAGTTTCAAATGAGTGTGTTTGTCTGTCACCTCTGTTCTCAGTTGGTTTTCTGTCCCTTTTTTGCCAGATCCATTTGCTCTGCCATGGCAACAGCTACCAGTGTGCGTTTTACCTGGATCAGACTGGTCTTCTTAATGATCGCCATAAACAACAGAACAGTGCCCGAGAGGTTAGACAAAGTAATTGCTGCATGTGTTTTTCTAATTGTAAATTGAAGCAGGTGATTTTTTTTAACCATACAGAAATAATGAAAAGAGAAAAGGAAAGGAGAGTTAGAGATAAAAAAATAAAAAAAAATGGGGCGAGAGAAAGGTGATTCCACTTAGAAATCCATCTCTCAAATGATAGATTCCCTACTGGGAGCCTCAGGCTTCGTCCTTATTTCAGCTTCTTTTGTGTGTGTGTCTCAGGTAGAAAGTCAGTGGTTTTAGTCCAGCTATCAGCCCCGGGTGTCAGGCCAGTCTGCTATCAACCGCCATACAAACAGAGTGCCTACATTCAACCCCTACTGTCAGAAGCCCCCTCAGGACAGTCCATGAACTTCTGAGCATCCTATTTAAGAGTCAAAAAAATGAAAGCAAAGCTGTCACAGTGGATTTTAAAAGCTACATTTTTCAATGTAGTATGAAATCGAAACATTTCAGACTACATTGTCTGAAATGAATAGAAATAGTACTCATCTCTGTATTACCTAGTTGATAAGCACACAATTTAGTATATATTTTTTAAGAACACATCCAAATATTCTTCATATTACCCATGGTATTAGAATATAACCTCATGCTTAGTGATCTAAACCCCCAGTTTTTCTTTGTTTGCATGTTTAATGTACACAGAAAAAACACTTTAATGTGCTTGATACTTCCAGTACCTTTATGGCAACTGCTACTGGAATTGCTGGGAGGTTTTCTCAGAAAGACATTGAGTAGGTGGGCAGTTATATGAGCAGAGTCAGATTAGCTTTGTTTCCTATTTAATCAACCAAACAGGTTTGTTTGTAAGACACAAACAAACAGCAGCATGACAGTTCAAAGTGCTTTACAAAACAAAAAACAAACAAACAAAAAAACAGAAACTTGCAAATTCTTGAGGAAAACAGAACGCACAATAAAGTCAACAATTGCACAAACATTATATTTTGATGGGTGCCATCAAAAAAATCACACACACCAAATATGTTGGTCAATGTTTAATTTGATTTGTGGTGCATAGAAGCTGAATACTGCTTCTCCATGTCTGGTTCTGGTTCTGGGAAAGCAAAGCAGAGCAGACCAGAACCAGAAGACCTGAGAGGTCTGGAAGGTTGATACTGATTTTTAATGTATGTTGGTGCTATGTATCATCATGTTGCACTCTGAAGAAGGGTTTTACATTATGACCGGTCTGATGAATGGCCATCTTGTTGGAATTATCTTAGTAATTTCTTCCTTCAATAAGAAATAGCAACGTGCCACCTCCCTTTCAACTGTTTATGTAAATTGAGTTTTTTGATAATCTTGAAAAGAAAAAAAAATATATGCATTATTATGATCTATTTTAACTAGCGCTGTCTATGTCAATGTATTAATGCATGCAATTAAATTGAACATTTTAGCTCAATATTACACAGATGAATTGAACTACCTATTTTGACGTAGAAGCCTCTCTCCCACTCAGGCTTACCTAGTTCACAGCAGTGCGTTATGGTCTTGACCCCTGGGCAGCGATGAACAACAGTAAAAGGTTAAAGTTTTCCACTACAGCAGCGCTGACAATTTCTCAACTTTTGTGTGTTGCATAGCTTTCCTGTATATGCACATCTAGGTGTGTATATCAAAATTTCACATTGACTACACTAGTCACCTCATCACAATGGAAATTAATAGAGAGGAACATTTATAAATCAAGATTTATAAATGTTAATTTATAAATTAAATGACATCGTTGACAATGACATCCTTTAAACCTTCCTGAAGATAAAAATCTGAAAAACTGAACATTTCAGACATGTTTGGTTTTAGACAATAAAATATATATTTTTTGAGAATGTGCATACAGTAGTTTTTCTTTTGTATATTGGTTCCAAGACGATGGAACCTCTATGAACCACTGGAGTTGCAAGATGAGAGTTTGTACTGGAAATCCTGCCAACATAAGCACAAGCTGGTCCAGCAGTAAATTCAAAGCTGATCACCATTTTACTTTTTCACCTTTTTCTGTACTTCTGAGCACCTCTTACTGTGGCAAACTATGTTGTTTTCTTGTGAGAAAAAAGATTATAGTTTGTATTTTTCATCTTCTTGTACTTTGCCAATGTGTCTGACTCCTTGTATCACTCGTGACATTCTCGTCAAATCGCTACATAGTTCTGACCAAAATAGACCACATGTCTATCTTGGTTGGACAGTCAGAGTTGCAGTTGTACGGAGTCGTTTGCTATCTGCAAACCTCCAACTTTAACATGTTCTGTTTGCTGCACACATAATTTCTTTCAGCTTGGATGTCAAATCAGTGTCTTGGCCTTAATAAGTAAGGTTCATCAACATGCACAGAAAATTTCATGAACTAATAATATAGTCTTTATGAGCGTTGTACAAAAAAGAATGTAAAAATGTGTCACTTTTAATTATGTACCAGTTTCCTGTGCATGTAAGCCTTTCTATTTTTTTTACCTTCAAGGCAAATATGTTTTAAAGTAATAGGGATTGCACACTTACCATCACAATGCTCTCCACATTTACCCAAATGAAATCATAGCAATTAAACTGATACACTTTTGTCCTGTCAGGGTACTGGAAGAATTGTTTTTCAGCCGCATTTAATTTCCACTGGGACCCTAAAAGGCTTATTGCTGACACATGGTATTCAATGTTTTTTTGGGGTTTTTTTTAATCTTTTTTTGAAAAATTGAATAACACTTGGATGGTAAAAGTGCTCTATTCTTAACTTGAACCTGAACTAAATGTACGTCTCTATTCATAAAAGTATTTTGTCAGTTATATGGAGGAAAGGTTTTTTGGAATCCAACACACTTGTGCCACTAGCATCCTCCCTCACTCTTCCACAAACTTTGTGTATCTTCACATATTATGGTTCTCTCACTGCTGTCTCTCCAGGCAATTTTTTTTAACTGGTGTCCTCCATCTAACCTTACGAGAAACTTGACTGCAGTATGCATAACTCCTGCTTCAAACCATGTTCCTTCCCTGCTCTGTTGGCTAAACTATCCTTTGTCTTTCATGTACTGCTCCCGCCTGATGGTATCCTAAAAATTGTCCATATTCAATGCAGTGTGAAGACAAGGTGAACCCTTATTGAGCTTGTATAAAGCACAAAAAGGTCAGAGTCAATGCACAAGCAAATATGAGAAGGATCGTTTTAAGATGATTTGAGTGAAACAGAAACCTGTGTTGCAATATAAAGGTCTTCATCTTTTGCAGCTGATGCAGATTTTTATATATGTCTCACTTGGTTTATAAGTAATCTCACTGTCCACAGGCTAAAACCACAGCTCCATATTGTGCAAACCAAATTACTATGGTCAGATTGAGGTGAGACACAAAAGTATTTATTTTTCTTCCAAGCAAAAAAAGAAAAGGATAATTTATTTATTATACTTTCCATTTACATTATTTACACAATGAATTTTAATTCCTTTGCACTAACTAAGGGTTTTATGGAGGTAGCATTTGCCAGGCCCAATTAAGGAGGCAAGTTGGAGTAGTGATATTAAAGAAATAAAATAATTAAAAATTTTTTAACTCTATCGTCATTATTTTTCTGTCCTATTGTGTCTGATACAGGTACACGGACATGACCAGTTATGCAATATCATTTAGTGACTAATATCTATGGCAGAGTTATAGCTAATACATGTTATAAATGCACATTTGAGTCCAAAATATCCATTGCAGATTACAAGTGTCCTCCAACTGGAAATAATACTAACATTTGAAGTGGCTCAGCAGGCATCATGACTTGATATAGAATCTGTGGAAAAATTATGGTGAGGCCTCCCAAAGTTCTCAAAGACTGTTGGAGCTCAACACTAAACATGAACTGTAAAAATATCAGTAGAAACAAGCAAAATATTGGTTAGTAATTATTAGAAAGGTTTGAGGGGAAATAAAGACTATTTCTATTGATTATAAAGATGACCTGCCAATGAGAAGTTCACTGTAACCATAGTATTAAAAATGTTTTTGTTAATTACTTAATATAAATCCACCTTCAATATATTTGCAATATTGCTGCACAAAAATTGGAATTCAGTTTTAAGGACTGACTAGTTTCAAGTAACAGGAACTTCACATTCACGCTGTAGTAGATCTTCTCACTAATATTTAGAAACCGCTCTTGACTTATTGTCTTTGCATTGTTTATCTGCCTCAATTTAAAACCTTTGTTGCCAACAGTACACTGTCCTGTTTTCAAAGTAAAAAAAAGTTTAAGCAGAGGGGCTAGCATTTTAACTATCTCCTCTATGTGTAGAAACTAACTGAAAAGCCCTGGTTTCGATTCTCACTAGACAAGATTTTGGCATTAAATATGATTTTGTCTACATCAATTCATTGTAGCTGCTGCAAGTTTGAGCTTTTTGTCTCTCTGAAAGAAGCACCTCAACCTTAATCTCAAGACTTTTCAACCTTGAGAATCTCTCCATCTTCCATGTCTTTTGAAAAAGAGCATTTTTTATTTTGTTTTATTTAGGGCATTAAGCTCCAACCATCATGTTTCACCATAGTTATGTGTTCAGTTTGTTTGCACCACAAATACATATGATTTCCATAAAGGCCAGGTTTATAGGGTCCCAGGCAAGTATATATTCTGTCAGCAGATCCTCTAAGCCAGTCGTTCCCAAAGATTCTCTGGGACAATAAAATCCCCCCCAACTGGGCACACACACTGTTCAACCAGACATAAACCTATACACATATTTTATTTTCAAACTCCACTGAAGTTTATTTCACACTTCAGGTTGCAACAAAACACACTACACATCTTTACAGTGGAACACTTTTGTGTAACTGTTTTTTTTTATTTATTTTATTTTATTCATCCACACCGCTTCCCGTGGCCCCATGCAATGGCACAGTGCCCTCCATAGGGGGTGTGCCCCACACTTTGGGAACCACTGCTCTTAACCTGATTTCTGTAGCCCATCCAGAATTGCTGCTCCTCTCATGAATGCTCTCTGTAACTGGCCTGTCAGTTAAAGCGGATTACCATTTCTTGATTCAGTTCAATAGTGCACCATTTTCTTAAGTTTTTGAGTGATGGATTGAGCAGTGATATTCAAAGCCCTGGATATTGATTTTTAAACATGTCCGTCCTTTTACACCTGACCTGTTTACTATGTCTGAGTCATCAATACTCTAGATTAGTCATTTTTAATTTCTTATGTCTGATTCACTCTCTGCAGGAATAGCAAGAGACAGTCTGAATTCTACATGTCAATGGTCAACAACATAACATCCATAAGAAAAATAAAAGCTCCTTCTTATTTTTCAGATATTTCAAAGGAAAAGTTTCACAATTGTTTCAGACTCTCAGAATGTATGACTCAACATTTTGTAAAGCAAAGTAGACTAAGGTCAGTTTTTTTTTTCAACCATTACGAAAAAAAAAATAGAACAGCCTTGATAAAAAAGTACAAATTACCATGCACAACATAGCGAAAATTTATGTTTGATTTGTTTATCTGTCTCAGAGCTTCTGAAGACGTCTTTCATACTTAGAGTAATTTTATGTTGTCTGAACAACGTCATCAGTCAGTCTGGAGAGAATTGAGCAATAATGTAAAATGTAGATGGACTCAAAATAATTTAAATCAGAACTGAAGGTTGCTTTATGGAACATATAAAGTAAAACAAAGTCTGAAGAAAAATGCTGTGGTAAGAATGAAAAACGTCACGAAATTTACAACAACTAAACGGGAGAAAGCATAAACGACAGACCAATGGCTGTTCTGAGTAGTGAACATTTCAGTGGCAGATGCTAAATGGGGTTCTTATTGTCAACCTTGCAGTCTCATTGGCCAAATCGGATTACATAGGTAGTTTGTCATGTTAATAAACCACAATAACCAATGAAAAAACAACAGCTCAGTTGATTACCTGATGCAGGGGTAGTTGGCAGTTGCACCAAAAGGTTAGAAAGTGCTGAAAGTTTGAATAGGATGTGCGCTGATGGGAGGATTATTTTATTTATTTATTTTTTGTTTTATTAAGCTTAAACAAAGAACATAACTAATCAATTACTGTGCTTTGCCACATTTGTTTACACCTCCAGCAAATGAACGAGATTGCTTCAAGGTGCAGGTTCCCAGATGAATAGTTTGATCCAATCTTCAAGGCCATAAAGTAATCATTTTTGTCTGTCATACAAACACAAATACAAAGTTGGATTTGTTGTCTGCTTACAGTGCAATTGCAATTTATTTATTTTTTTTAGTCTTGTTAAGCTGAAATGGAGAAAGTAAATGCTCCGCTGCTGTCTACAATATTTTTTTCATATCTAACAAACCAGAAATTCTGGTTCACACATATTCCTATTTGTAAATTCCCAGATGAATATTTTTATTTCTACTCAGTGCCTATGTTGTCCAACCAACAACTTTGAATCTAGCTAGACTGTCAACATGTTTGTAGGACGTATCTCCATACTTTTTCTTCAATGTTTTATTTATTTCTGTCCTAAAAATGTGATGTTGACGCACAGAATTTGAGAAAAAAATACAAGTGGAAATGGCCAAGCATTCACCTAATGTTGCCATTGATGGGAAGCGTACTGATAGGAAACATGAAAAATAATTGCTTTCTGCGAAAAGCTAGCAACAGAGAGCGGTACAGCCAAAATGTTGCAAGGATTTCTTGCACATAGTATGAGGAATTAAACGAATATGCATGCTGTTGTCTGGACATATGAGGGGGTGCAGCTGTACCCCCTCATATTGTATGAGCCTCAGCAGCAATGAGCTGACCCATTTTTGACAAACCAGGTGATCTTGAGATTGACATTTTGTGTCTTTAAAGACATTGATGATGCATTAAAACTAAGACATATGGGAGACTTTGCTCAGATACATTTGTAAAAAAGAAAAAATGGCAGGTTTGATCTAAAATTAATGACTCTGTTGTAGGTTTGAACCATAGCTCCAGGAGAGTTTTTTGTAGGTTCAGAAAAATTACATATTTGTGTCAATTTCCAAGATTCTTGGTAAAAGCATGACTTGGGGCTGATATTTTTAATTGATTCTAGTGCACACCGTGGAGGAATTAGGCTACACCCACCAAATACTGGACTGCATCCCTGTTGGGGGTTGATTATGATCAGTCATAGTGAATATGATACAAATTGTCCGAAATATGTGGAATTTACAGCCAGACTTATGACAACATTATGTCCGCTGCTACCCCTCCAGGCTTTGTGCTTAAAAGCAACTAAGACCTACTTGTTAAATCTCATCTGGCATAGTTTCATGTTGCAGAGCATCAGAGATGGATCTTTCCTTGAAAAAAAAGACTTCCTGTTCCCACAGGGTGAGGCTTGGAAGTCAAAACCTGTAAAGTGGGTGTAATTTAACTTAAGTTCTGTAACTTAAAAAAAAAGTTACCGATGTTGACAGAAATTGGGGGGTAAGAGGAAAACATTGGTGATTTTTGTGGATTTTCTCATTGAAGAACATGGTTGTGCAATTGAGTATAAGTGTAGAGTCAGTGAATCTAGAGGTTCCAGAAACTTGTTGAACTGCAAAAACAATGTTTTGTAGTTATCTTCATTGAAACGGATCAAATTAGAACAGTGGTGCAATTTTGTTTTAGTTATGATAAGAAGACTATTGTAACCCAGGTGTAATTTCCTTTCCCTCATCTTCCCATTTTTTCCACTCGTTCGGCTTTCTATCAAATCTCGCGATAGTTTTAAAACAGGGATTCTCGCGAGACTGCGACACAGCCAATCGCTGTTGAGTATCAAGGTCACATGTACCACCGCGGCCTATCTGCGAAGGAGCGGGGAAGTAAGAAAGATTGGGACGCGTTGGGAAGAGCAGAGCTGCAGGTCAGTTAAGCATTTTGTCATTCTTTTTCTTTAATTCTGTCCGATGCTCACATAAATATGCTCACATAAATATGTTGAACAATAGGAGCCACCTACTGTGAGCCGAGATGAGATGAAAAACCAGTTGTGTGAGATATAAACTGTTTCTGTTTGTAACTTAGCGTTAGCCCGTTCATATCACTGTTTGTGTAGTTGCTAACTTGCTGACTACGTAAACTCAGACGGCCATAGTAGCCTTGAATAATTAATTTGTGAACGAAAGGTGCCTTTAATATTTATTGAGCACTTGTTTAAATTAGTTTTTTTTACATTTCATGTCAACTAATGTATATGGTGGATATTTATTGGATTTGTCCTGGATGTAATTTATATATGAACTTTATATTTATTGAATATGCATATAGACTGAAAATGAATTGGGAATTATTTATAGTGCAAAGAGTGCCATTTATTGAATTTGTGTGTACACCATGATGTTTGATTATACATGTATACTGAGAAACTGGTCCTGTTTTATTGTTCAGGCCAGGTTTTGATGGCGAGCTGAAAGTCCAGGCCTAGAGCCCAAAGAAAGAAACTGCACTTTGGTGTGTGAAGAGGTCTGATCTCCTGCCAGGCTGGTAGGAGGCTCCTTGCAGCCAATGAACAATTATCCCCACTCTGATCTGACTTTTGTCAGCCACTGACTGCACCAAGCACTTTATAATTCCCTTGCTTGGGACCTCTAACTAACCCCAACTTGGGGTAGATGAACTGAAGGGTGTGGATTCATCAGTTCTGGAATTATGATAAGGTACTATTGATTGTTTATTGTTTTGTTTGTTTTTTTCCTTTGCGCATTTTATATGGCCATTCAGATGTTTCCACTGATGTTGTAAATATATATATAATTGTTCTCACTATAAATACAAGGCACTCGCAACTGCAATCTTCTAGTCTGTCTCCTCCTTCATGAGTGGTATCTATCTTCTGAAAGAACTAGAAAACTAGTCCATTGACCTTATTGGTCACAAACTATTTATATTTATTTAGAGTATAGTATACTGTTAGCTTTACAGATATGCTACATTAAGGTAAGGGGAAGATTATAATTGTCCAAATGTATACTGAAGTCAAGCTCATTTTAATTTATTATGCAACTAATTGATTACATGCTTATTGCAAGAGGGCCAGTAGACTGCAGCAATTGATGGTGGGAGTAGATGCATGGAGTTTATAGACTATACATTCCATTGAAAGGGACATAGATACAGTTACAGTCAGGAAGAAATGTCCAGTTTTTGTGCTGAATTATTTTGAGCCCCCCACCATAACTTGACCTCTGTGGCTGACATATCAAAAACTCTGATGGAGTGGAGTCATTTAGCTGAGAGCAATTATCGAGTTGTAGTCACGTTTTATTCAAACAAAGAAAATTTGTGAACTTGAAATTATTAATTAAGTTATAGACACTGCTGTGGCATTACTATTCTTTGAGATCCTCATGCCATTGAATCTGTGATTGTAAAGTGTTAATACCACTGAACCAAACACAAAACTTAACTTTTATCTACTTTGCTTGGTTCAAATCAAGACCAATATGCACTTAACTCAACCAAATATTGGAGTGATGCCAGAAAATGGTTTGGAGATGTTCCCAAATTGTCAGAGTTGACTGCAGTGTTAACATATTTCTTGGTCAAGAAATACAACAGTTCTTCCCTATGGTCATCATAAAGATATCTCAGATTGAATGTCTTAAAGCAACAGCTCCTCTAAAGAAAAAAAGAAGAAGATTTTTTTTTTTTTTTTTTTTTCCTGCAGCAAACAAGGTGTGTAAGAATGTACTCTGGCTTGTTCAGGAGAGAAAACCAAAGAGGTTAAGCAAGTGTTTCTTGCAATACAACTTTTTGAGATAAGTTTTTTTTTTTCTATAAACCTGAAGTTATGTTCTTCAGCAGAAAAGCATTGACAATGCACTTAAATAAATATATATATAATAATTAAAAAAAAACAAAAGGTAAGTTCAGTAAATTGAAAGGTCTGTTATATACCTACATGCATCGGTTTGTCTAAGCTGTGAATGGAACATCCTAGAACATCACATTATTTGCTCCCTCCATTCAGTCATTTTGAATGTTGCTCACTGTTAATGCAAGACACTTGCGGTCTTGTCTGGTGCCTTTGAACATTAGCTCAGTAAATTTGTCTTAGCTGGAAATTGCTAGAGAATTTTGCAAGCAGCATGAGGATGATTCATCATTTCTTTCCCAAGGCTTTTACAATAAAAGAAATGGCATTTTTTTCTGTTCACTTTATGATTTGAAGTGACAGTCATTATGTTCCCTCAGCATGTCTCCTTGAGTTTTTGGCTAACACTGAGGTGAATGCCTCTAACAGGCTAGGTGAAGTATTGAAGAGGACCAGTGACCAGGTGAGGAAACATAAATGGTGCTCTTATTGTCAGGTGGGACCTATTGTTTTTGCTACAAATTAATTTCTTTAAGGAAGTCTTAAAAGCACTGACACACACTTCCTTAGTGTATGTTTCAAATTTAAAATGTATTACATTATTAAACTATTTGAATGCACCTTAGTTTGGCTTGAAAGTACATTCAAAAAGATGTCGCAATTGTCTCAGTTTCAAAGGTTAAAAGGAAGCAAATATGAGCCATCTTTGTTTCAGTCTCCATTAATACCACAAAAACAGGGGCTACACAAGGACATTATTCTTCCTTGGTTATTGACATTACTTACAACACTCTCACATTGCATTACAGGGGAACCAATGCAAGCAAAAAAGCTAACTAAGCACAAATGAGCTACATCTTGCCATAATTTGTGCATATACAAGTGAAAGTATAATCATGGAACCAAAGGAAATGCAGCATTTAACTCTGCATCTGTAGCAATATGCACAAAATATGAGTTAAGCTTTTTCCATATATCAAATCAAAGACTTGTCACTTGTCAACATGTTGTGGATTATTTTTTAAATTCCGTTCTGTTCCATTTATCTATCCAGCCTCACACAACAAATACCGTCTCAAAGTACATTTAGAGTAAGACCTGCAGACCAAATCCAGCCCACTGGCAACCTTTGGCCACCCTGTATTTGTAGTTTGAAGTTGAAGTGCAAGTCCCATCACTTTGTTATGGGTGTATAATAGATATGGCTTTTGCTTTCGAAGGTAATTATAGTTTCCACATGACATCACACCTCTTGCGTCCGGGTGCTCTGTTCAGAATGTCCGTGTATGTTGTGTCTTCCTTAGATCAAGTGCTCAGTTGAACAACTGTTGTGTTTTGTGATGTATTCTGGTTATCTCTGGTAAACTTCCTTGAAACATTTTTATGGCCAATTTCTCTTTCGATACTTTTTTTTGCTGTATCAAGAAGCCTGATGCATGACCAAGAGAAACCACAAATGGCTGAAGCATCAAAAGAGCATCTTATGAGAGACTACAAAAGGAGCCAGAAGGGCTTCTAAATTCAGTATTTAAATAATACCTTGCCTTCCTGGAAACAAGGGAGACCAAACATATATATCAAATTCCCTAGTGTTTGGGGATATAGTAGTCAGTAAAAGGCACAATTTAATGTCACAGAAACTAAAAATTGTTACTCTTGACATCTTTTAAGTATTTTTCTTTTTTTTTTTTATATTATCCTCACTGAACAGGTTTATTGTGCAATATAGATTCACCATCTAAATTAGCCACTTCAATCTTGAGCATATTTATTCCAATAAAAAAAGTCTTCCAAAGAAAAAAGGTTGATAAAGGCCTTTCAGTGATCTTAGTATTTCAGAGTGGAAAATTAAAAACATTGTCAAAATAAGAAGAATGACATTTTATTTTAACACTGTCAATTGTAAAAGTCCATTGACTGTTAGGGTTAGCAGTTAATGTCCTTAGCAAAGAAAAAAGGACATTAAAACACGAAGTGTCTCTAAATCTATATATTAAAACTAATCACAATTCATTCTGTTTTAATCTACATAGTATAAAATACTATGTAGATTACTATGAAATGACCTACTTAACTGCAGATATTCAGGGAATTTTCTTTCAGTTATACTCTTCTTGCAACCATTAACAAAGACAAATCACAATCAGTTGGGTCGACAAATGAGATTTCATTCTTTTTTTTTATTTGATGGGAACAGCACACATCAAATTTTAAAACAACTTGGAACATTCTGCCTTTTGATATTTTTCAAAACATTTAATAATTTACTTCATTCCTTCAGGCAGGCCCAAATTCTTGACCCCCATGAGAGATGTTAAGCTGTTGCTGCAACTTCCGATGGTGCAACAGGATGGTTTTACCCTCAGGTACTGAAAGTCTTGAGGGAACAACCTGATGAGCTCAATAAATGCAATAGTTTTACAAATGCCTTGAGCATCAGCTAGTTTGTGTCAGTCATGGAAGAAGAACCAGTTTGCCAAGATAAACCCTTAGTTAAGCAAAAAGAAAAGACTTAAATCTTGGAAACTGTTATTTCCTTCTGTGGTAGTCGGCCAAATACTGGTTTCATACTCATGACTTCAAGTATGTTATGACACCATACAGATTAAAATCATGTGATACAATAAAATGTACAAAGTCCTTGGGAAGAATTTTTACATTAGCTGACACATCTACTGCCAGTGTTTTATTCATTGTTTTTTTTATTAATTACACTTAAAAGTTTAAAATGTTACACAAAAGTAAGAATGTCTGCTTACATAACCGAAAAAATGCATAAAATTAGGCAAGTATTAGACTTCTCATAAAAACCCTAAATTATTTATTAACGTACAAGCATTCAAATTTGCCGATTTAAGTTAGAATATGAGGCTTGTTATTGAAAAACTGAAGAACAAGGCGCTTACCCATACTAAAATGCAAGCTTTTTAATTTGCTTTTTATTTTTGTCTCCTTGGAACTTTGTCATACAATAGTAATTATTTTTAATCAACACAGTATGCGTGTTGTTTAGATTATTTTTTTTTCAATTTCCAGAACCCTCTCACAGCTAAGTAAAATCTATTCATAAACAGTTTAAAATACATAAAATAAATGCATAGCAGCATGCATAAAAAACTGGCATATGTGATTTATTAGTTCATAAAATCAATGGTGCAGTTCAGTGCTTGATCTACTGAAGATTTGTGTATCCCACAGGGCCTCATGCGGTCAAACTATATTGCATGGATAGAAATGCTTTCTTAATAGCTGTTACCTCGTCATAAGGAGAACTTGTGCCTGACATTTGCTACATGCCGTTTCCATCTGATCCTTTTCTCAAATCTTTTTCCGCTTTTTTTAAAAACGCTTTATATCCTGACTGAGATTTCATGTTTATCTTTTTACATCGTAGGGGACAAAGGCAAAAATATTGGACAGGAAAAAGAAAAAGTGGAATAGAAAAGTAAAATAGGAATTTGTGATCAAGATTTTTTTAACATTCATTCATTGTATTCTCAAGTATTTCTTTGCAGTTCCGTTGAGGATATTGCTACATTTAATTTTCACTCAGGTAGGTGGTGAGCAGCTGTCCCTATCCCCCTCGACGTTCACCCAGGGTGAGTGCTGTAGAGGATGTTCTTGCTGGAAGATAAGAAAAGAAGAAGAATTTATGCTCATCCATGAGGGAGGCAAAATTCCTTGGAGCCGTGGTGCTTGTGAGCTCACAGCTGTATATTAGCTGCTCTGCTTAGGTGAAGTCTCCTGACACTCTCACACTCACCCACAGAATGATCTTCTAAAGCTAACACCTTCACATTTCTCCTATTAATTACCAACCTGTGAGCCTTATTTATTTCTGAGTTTTTCTTTATTGTCTAATCTCCTTGCCAAACCAATTTGCACACAAATGCAGCACTTAGTTCGTTGAAAAAATAGTCTGCCTTCGATGTAGATGCAAATTATTTAGCACTCGCCTATCTTTGTATTGCGTGCGTTTGTGTGATTGTGTGTGTGTGTGCTATCGTGTATTTGTTTAAATATTATATAAGATTATTCTGTGTATTCACATCCAATTACACAGAGATAATCTCTGGATCACAGACCCTCACACTACCAGAGCAAACCTTCCAAGTAATTTTTGTCTGTTCTGTTCCTCACTCTTACACCTTCATTTCTCTAACTCCCCATCCCTCGGTTGGATTTTTTTTCTCTTTCATCCTTTCTCTATTCACACCTTCTTTCTCTCTGGGTACACCTGTGCCTCTGAGCATCTTCCTTTTTGCAAATGGTAAATATGATTTGCATGCTTACTAACACAATGCCCTGTGCTAATTTGTAGGGAAAGTGAAACTGGCGGTTGTGAAAACACAGGGCCATCTGCAACAGAGAACTCACTGCAGAGGACTTGCATCAGGCTGCCTTGTGCTCCGAACACTGTGCTACTCTGTGCATTTGGGTGCATTCATGTTTCCAAAGTGCCTCAGGCTGAAGGATTCCCATATTGACAGGTCTACTGCTGGCTCGTCGGGTGTTATCAAACCAGTTCAAGTTCCTCGCTTTCATCTAGCCATATAAAGGGTCTTTGCTTGATCACAGAAAGGAATGTGCTCTTGCCGTGGTGTTAAGAACAGAATGTAGCTCAATATCTAAGACAAATGCAATTGAATTAAAAAAAAAAAAGCAGTTAATGTAACAGCTTGGTTAAAGCTATAATTAGAGAAAATAGATGAAAGTGTGAAGACTGACATTATAAGAAGTCAGCATTAACACTGAAAAAAACATGTATAAGGTGAAAAAACACAAAAAAAACCAGAGCATAGTCTTCGCTTTAGCTTCATGAAGTACCATCTATCGTAGTCGCAGCAGATTTATCGTCCAGTTTTTATTTTTTAGTTTGTTTGTTTGTTTGGCTGACTAAGAAAATGTAACCCCAGATTCTCTTTATAACCGCCTTCACAGTCACCTTTGCCAAAAATAAAAGTGAATTTATCAGGGCGTTATCAAGATTTCACATCAAAAGGCTCCTCAGCAGAGTAAATTGGGAAAGCTGCCAGTTTATTCTCCCTGGAACAGCCTGATTTATTTAGCGCATAAAGTTTTAGAACCTTTTGTTCTGACTTTAGGAGAAAGCTTTAATTTTAACACTCCGCCCTAAAGAATTTATAAAACCTTGGTGAAATTTTAATCTGTGTTAAACCTAATTTTTTTTTGTTTATGTGGACCAGATAAAATGAACAAATGAGATAATAACTTTCTATCTAATCATGACTGTGTGAATATTGGTGTGTGTGGTGGCGATTTAAAAGGATAGCAACGTTCATTCAGCAGAATTTACTGCTTATAAAATAACTATTAAACACCCGAATGGAACATAAAGGGCTGATAGCATTGCTGGATACCTGTGGAAAAAAAAAAAAAAATCTGGTGCAACCAGAGATTTATCAGACATTCCTCTGAATTCGACAAAGGCACAGCTTTGACTACCAGTCGCACTGGTCAATCAAAAATAGGATGGAGGTCGGACTTTGGCCAAACTTTAATTCAGAATCAGCAGTCGGTCTGTCTGTCGTTGAGTGTCAATGCTTCCCTTTCTAAGAATGGGCACAGAGCATGGAATGCAAGTTAAAGAAGCCAGGTGGAGACACTAAAGACGTTAAGGGAACGAGCGGCGGAAAAAGTAAAAAGGTTTTGCTTCAGCTCATTCAGCACACCTCACATTTGCTTTAATGCAATTGCAATCAATTCCGATTACTTCTATGTATTGATAAAATACTCAACAGAACCTCAGAAAGTAAGCATGAATCACTAACTTCTTCTTGAACGATAAACTAATAGATCATTCTTCATTGCTTCATCTTTTGCTACTAGGTAAAGTACTTAAAAAGAATAACGTGTATCATTTAGAAATTGTTTATGCTACAATTGCTGTCATTTGGTCATTTCACTAACTACATCGGTTATTATTACTAAAAGGCTTAAATATTAAAAATACACCCAACAGATTTGTTTTTGTCAAGTATGGAAGATCGTGGACCAAATCATACACTATTTCAGATTTTTCTGAAATAGTGAAAAATCCATCTTTTATGGAACAATCATTAATCACTTTCTGACTTCAGCCATGAAACTTTATTTTTTTTAATGCCCTGAAGCGGAAGATAACCTCTCAGAATGGACACCTAAGCTGTGTGGAAAAGTGATTTTGTCCTCATCCTGTGTGGATACAAAGGTGTGACAAAAGCGGAAGCTTTTTTACCACAACAAAATCCAATGCAACAGAGTGAGCAGAGCTGCGTGAAATCCAATCAAAAGTAGTAGCAGCTGGCATCTTGTTGTCTGTGAAAGTCGCAGAACTCTGTCGGATCTGGAAGTGATCTCTCAGCACCAGAATTTGACTGGTGGGAAATCAAATGTGAAATGCTCTTTTAATTTAGAAAAGATTTAATGTTTATTATCACAGGTGAATGTTGTTTTAAAATCTGTGACTCACACAAAAAAAGAAGAACTTTTCTTTTGAGGCTACTTTTTTTTGAAAAATATCTAGCTTTAGTTTCTTGCAGAAATGGTAGCATTTTATGTAGTGCAGTGCAACAATAAAAAGTGCATGATAATAACAAGGAGGACCTATTTCAGATCACTTAAGTATTATTATTTCTTTATATTTATAAAAAGAAATATAAAGATCATGGTGCCAATGGCTCTTTTTAATTATTAGAATTACTAGCTGTCACAAATATCTTTTACATTAATTGGATTAAAAGACAAGCTGACATATAAACCACATTATTCATAATTAGCTAAACATATTCTTGTCCTTTTATACTTAAGTTGGCTTGAATGCTCTATGTAAAAATAAGCAAAAGAAATTGTGTTTTATGCTTACCGTAACCTAAATTGCTCTGATTAATGAAAGCAAATCATAATAGGCACATGAGAAATGTTGACCTAAACTTGACCTGCTTGATTACTTTTCATGGCTCAACAAATAAAGCTTGTTTCTTTACACAAAAAAATAAAGAAAAGAAACACTGAACTCATAAAGCAACAATACACAGTGTAACATGTAAAGATAATCAAGAATAGTAATAGTACTAAGTATTCCAGTGATGAAAATGGCTCTGTCTGATCTTAATGACCTGCCTAGTCCAAGGTCACAGGCTCCCATTCACTTCTTTCTCCAACAACCTTAGGACCAGAAATCAATTATTTATGCTTCTAAAATGAGTCTTACAATTTATACTTGTCTCCTGATAGCGTTTGTTCATGTGAGTCAAGAAGCCTAATACAACCATGACAGTTATCATGTTGCAATGGCTTTTCAACGAAGACACTGGAAGCTTAATCACTCTTTCGAATGTATATAACTTTTGTGTTCAATTAGGTCAGCACAAACAACTGCAACAATTCCTCAGTAAATGCGGAGCTCCTGAGCATCTTTGCATATGGAGATCTATAAATTCCCCCAAACTTAAAGATGAAAAAACTGAACAATACTGATTTAAATGAAAACAAAAACAGAGCCTGAAAATATTGGCAAATTTAAACGTTGACATTTGGCAAATATCAGCCAAGTCACAGGAAGAAAAAGAAAAATACAGAGATAACCAAAGTAAGGTATTTCCAAGTAGTAGATCAGTAAAGGGTTTCAATTGAAAAAAGACAGGTAAAGACGCAGATAAGTGAGAGCGGAACAGCGAGTTCTGGTAAGAGGTTAAGCACACACACTTATACCTGCAGTTAAAGCCTTCACCCTGCCATAATATCCCTAGCCTTGCCCTCAGTGCTCATGGATGCCAAGAAATCCGATTTGCCAACTTTGGGAAGCTGTGTGTGACAGCCAATTACTGGGGAGAGGACTCCCAGTGGACTCACCTACTCACCTTGCAGCCCAAACATCTGCCCGTCAGAGAGTCAGGGGAGATAGGCAGACAGAGCAACAGAAGCAGAATAGCTGGCTGGGAATGCCAGAATGGTCAGAAACTAATTCAAACACTGGCCATTTGACTGTTGCCTGTCAGGTTTTTGAAGTGCAATCATCAAATGTAATTGCTACTGTCACTTTACAAGAAAAAGGTGGAAATACCTTAGATAATGAATTAAGTCTATATTTTTATGGCGGTAAAAAGTCTGATTAGCAGTTCTTGCACTGAGCAAGGAACATACACAAATGTTTGCGTTTCTTTCCTTCTACATCTACATTCTTTAAAAATATACATATTAATGACAGAAAAATGGGGGTGTTTCTTTACTCTGGAGCTCTGAAACCAAATTTATGAAAAATGTGAGACATGCAGAAACTGTTGATTGTTAAATTCATTTACTGAAGCCTAAGCTTAACCCTAAAAGCTCAGTTATCTACTTGTATCACATCTTACTGACTTATTTGATTAAATTTAGTCATTTTGAATTTTCTGTTGTTTTTTTCTGTTGTCTTTTTTCATCTTTTTGATGTCTCAGAATTTTTATCTTCTTCTTGTTCCCTTTATTTGCAAAGCACGTTCAGTTTTTTTGTGTTTCTTGTGTTAAAGATGCACTTCTTTGGGATCTGAAAGCTCACAATGCTCAAGAGGTTTTATCAGCCCTCACATCAAAAACTCACATAATATTTCAGGGAACAAAACAGTACAAACAATTTCTGGTAATTTCACAAAAAGCATTTTTTTTTTTTTTTGTAGATAGAATGGGTAATATATATGCACATAAATTAAAAAGGTTCTTTACTGGCTACAGAACTTAAAATGCTTAGAAGCGAGGATCACTTGCCAAAGGGGTTGTCACTGAGCAGCTTTCCAGCTTTGTCATATTGATACTTTTGTGAAGAAAATTTTTAAAAAAGGGTAGTGATAATTCTGATGATTAATCCAGGCACTAGCAAATACTTCAGCTACAGTTTGATTTCAGTTTGCAAATCAACTGGCATAGTTCGCATAGATGTTTGCAGCGAATTTCACAAAAAAAGTCACAGTTCCATCTCCAGAGATAAACCCAGAACATGGATGATGTTTTCTTTATTTTATGAAAAACACATTGATATTTGCACCCTACAGTTAAAATTTAACTTCTCTACCACTCCAGTTTCCTTCCTCCATCTCCTGAAACAACGATATTAAAACAAATGTCAGTCAAAGCAAACGAGACAGAATTGTTTTAAACTTCAGGACAATTTGTTCTGGGTTTGCTTTAGAATCTAAAGTAAAGCCAGAATTAGCAGGGGGTTTTAGCTCATAAAACACCAACTTTAAATGTGCCTCCACTCTGGGAAAAACCCAATCAATACCCTGTAAATTCATTTGAAGATGAAGGCAAAGCAGTGGTCAGTTAAGGTTGAGCTTGGAAAATTAGATCACTTGATTCTTTTCTTGTTTTGGCCACGACATGCAACATAAGTTTGTCATGAGTAATCTCCCACTGTCTTTCCACTTTTTTGCCCTTGTCCCTTTCTGCTGTTGCAGCTCAATTTTATTGTACCTGGGACAGTCAATAAATGAATAAAGCATGGAAATTGGAAAGTGCAGTGCAATATGTCCTGCTGCTATGCCCTCCAACCTTGAAAACATTATGACAGGAAGATAAGGACAAAGGGTGAGACAAGGAAATTCATGGTGAAAGAAAAATCTGGCGTCCCTAGCCAAAGCAGCAAAATTGAAGGTGAAATAATATGAAGCATGTCAAAATGCAATAACACCCTATGTAGCTTGACGTTTAAGTGGTTTCCTGACTGGTGCTTCCCAAGAGAAGCAGAGAATTACAGGCGATGTGTTCTGAAAGGGGATTGCATATGAATCCAAATGGTGGATGAGCAGATGAAAATGAATATGAGGTAGAGGAATAGGCAGGGAAAGTGGAAGCAGCTGGTAATGGGGAAATAAAGTCTGTAAGTTTAGACTCCAGCAATAACATTTAGCTATAGTACATTGTGTGGAGGATGTGCACATACACACACAGACGCACGCACACGCCTGCACACACACCCCCCACACACATTTAAGGTAGCTCAATAAATAGCTCTGACCTGGACAATTTTAGCGCAATAGACAGAACGCATTCACATTTAGCGCGGCACACACAATCAGGCACACATATAAATTTCTTAGCTCTTCAGTGGAGGTTCACATCCATCCTCAAGCCTTCACTTGTATTTGTGCTGCAAGCTTGTTAACAAAGCTTTAGGCACCCAGAAACCGCTTGATGTGCCAGTAGCATTCTGGCACACAATGAACGCATTGCAGAAAAACTTACATAAAGGAGAGTTATTACCGCTTGCCTAAAATATTTTGCAAATCTGAGCAAGCTCACCTCTGAGGTGAGGTACGATAAAAAAAAGTTTTGCCCCTCCTGATAAGGACAAATACACCCTGAGACCAAAGATGTGATGTGCCACAGAATATTTTGTGTAACCACGACCAGATTTTTTTTTCTTTTATATGCAGTTTCCTTCTCTTCTTTCTTTTGCCCCGGTATATAGGGAGCTGTCCTATTGAAGACGTACACAAATGAAATGACAAACAGTTGCCTCTGTTCTTAAGCACACACCAACTTCCATGCACACAAACAGTCCCATGGCTCCATTAGGAGAATGTAAAGACCTTACTGTGGCCCCGGGCACAGGGATTGCTGTTTTATAAGTCGCCTGGGGCACAAACCTGACAACACCAGGTACTAAACCCAAAGATGTGCATACACAAAAATACACACATAAACATCGAGCTGAAGCAGTGTGTGTATCTCACTGTCAGTCACTTTGTGAATCTCTCTAACCTTTTATTTTTGCACACTTCAAGAAAGATATTTCTTTGTCCTTGGAATAGAAGCCAAGACACAAAGAAAGGCAATGACTGTGTCTATTATATATTAAAAAAATGAGGTCCATTAGAAAGAGAACTGATGCTATTTGAGAGTTCTTTGTTCCTTCACTCAAGACATGCCTGCAACAGCTGCCAACAAGCACAACAATAGAAATGTGCTTGAGCAAAGACTGAGGTGCATCTTGCTAGAGCTTGGATGTACTCCTGTTTGCCTTTGGAACTGCCTTTATTCTTCACTACACTGATTTCACTAGATGTCTGAAACCCTCTGAATATTTTGTCCATATTGACATGATAGCAGGCATGATAACATCACACTGTTACTACATGTTTGTTTACTGCACATCAGTGATGAATCTGTTGTTCCACCTCCTCAAAAAGGTTATCCATTGGATTAAGCTTTAGCGACTGTGCAGGACAATGTACACAGCAAATTTTGCGGTGTTAAATCAACACCTATAGAGTTGAATTTAACACTGTGTCTGAGTCTATTTGGTCCTTATCGGAATTGGTGTCAATTTAACTCTTTCAATAGTGTTACATTTTCAGAGTCAAATTTAACTCTAAATAGAGTTAATTTTTAACACTGACTAACACTGTTCAGTGTTAATAAAACTTAACACTCCTAGTCAAATAACTCTGATAAGAGTAAATATGATTCTAATCAGAGTTAATAAGTGACTCCATAATGGTGAAAAAACAACTCTGATCGTCACACTTTTTAACACTGCATTGAGTTATTGAGAGTTTACACTGGAGGCTCATATAACT